>VOQK01015440.1:43940-65715 GCA_015052645.1 Benitochromis conjunctus
ACCTCGAGCAGCGTTCCTGAACATACCCTCATGCCTCTTTGTTTGTTAACACTGATTATGTTTGTGGACTTTCACAGACATTTGTTTGTAAAACTAAGAATTCTGCAGCCAGAATATTTTTGGAGACAGTCGCTGTACAGTATTTGTAAGCTCTATTTTTGTATATTGTTATTTTGGAAAAAATAAGAAAATAATATGCTTTTTTTTTTCTCGTTTTTTGCTAATTTCGTGGGTATTCATTTCAAGAAAATGTTGCATGTGACTGAGTTGAACTGTAAATAAAGTTTCCAAGTTTTGGAAAGATGTTTGTGTTGTGTTTTGTCTTTTCCTCCTCTCACAGTTTAAAACACCTTGAAGTGACTGTTATTGTGATTTGATGTTATATAAATAAACCTGATTTGTATTAAATCAAAATAGAAATTATAAATATAGTTAATATAATGTTCCGCTCTTAACCTGAGGACTGACAATGGCTTCAGAAAATTAAGGCCACCTGTTTTCAAGTCTTTTTTTCTTCTTCACTGATATCATTTACTTCTTGTTGGGACTGTTTGCCAGTAAGTATCAGTAAATACGATGCACCAGCGCCACCTTCTGGTTAAATACTCAAAGGTTTAAACTGCATTTTCAGTTACAATATAATAATTTTTTATTGGCTGGATATTTGTTGGTAGTTCGCAGATGGATGTGGTCCTGGTTGTTGATGCTTCTAGGCATACCCATTTAAGTTCATTAAAATTCTCATTCTCATGCTCAGTTTGAACATCAGCAGGTCGTCTTGACCATGTGTACATGCCTAAATGCACTGAGTCACTGCCACATGATTGGCTGACTGGATATTTGGGGTTATGAGCAGCTGATCAGGTTTACCTAATATAGTGGCCTTGAGTCTATGTAAAATATTCATTTCAATGTTGATTTGCATGTTTTTAAAAAGTGTTTTAAGTGTATAAGACCCAGCAAATCTAACTGAAAATAGATGGCAAGAAGCACATATTCTTTAAAGTTAGAGCAGAGGCTGAGACAATGCCTGACATCTTAAAGAAATCGAATCAGAACCATCAAAATAATTGTTTGCTACCCTTATACTTCCTTATATGTTATATGGTCCTCTCAGTCCCTCCCACCACCTTTCCCAACTGTCAGTTTGTGAGAGGAAACCAATTTGAAGTCAGTTGGCTTGAAGCGATGGTATCCATCGATACATGAGATATATAAGGATTATTTTTAACCACGAAAGCAAATGACTCCGGTCCAAGTTTAAATAATGTGCAGTAGGAAATGAGCACAATACCCCTCTAAGGTGGCCTTTTATTTGACATACAGTGGATTAATGGAACAGCTGACCCATAATGGGAAACTGGTACATATCTAAAAATGCTTTTTCATAAAATGTAGTTTATCTGGCAAAATATCGCTATGTTATTTGACAGGGGGCTGTCCTGACATGGATTATGACACATTACCTGATAGATAGATGTTCATTTATGTCTTCTTTACTTATCAACCCTAACATTAACAAGTAAGCATTGATATGTCAGGCCACTCATCAGCAGTTTTCTGTGGAAGTGTGAAAATGAGGACTAGCCCTGGTCCTCTAAACAACCTCAGACCGAAATCAATTAAATGCTGAATGTCCAGTGTTGCTTTGGCAACAGTTCGAAATGGTTTGCAATTACTCTCTGCTGAATTTTAAGATGGCCCACTTTACCTTGTCCCAGTTTTGTTGGGTTCACACTAGTGGTCGGTCTTCCACTGACTGTCCAGAAGTTCAAATGATGTTTTTGAAGATCTGCTTCAAAAGACTCCATGATCTGATTTATTTTCTTCTTAAATTCAGATCATTGAGGGCAGACTTCCTTACTTTGTGTAGATTACATAAAAACCCATTTTCAGCATTATTTCAGGAAATAGTCAAATTTTTTATTACAGTGTTATAAATCCATCTGAGTCAAAGTGATCGAAAAGGTCACTTGAACATATATTGAATTAAAGAAAGAAAGAAAGAAAGAAAGAAAGAAAGAAAGAAAGAAGAACTTCATGTCACGATTACACTGTTTGATAGTAGCCGTGCTGATTGTGCTCGTCGCGTTTGTTGCAGTCGTGGCGGTGGCAATGGTGGGAGCGGTTGAATTTGCAGCGGAATTTGTCTGGGCATTTGCTGATGCTGCTGATCGATGAGTAAAACATCAGTATGAGAGGACAGAAAGAGAAAAACGTTAAACACTAAATGAGAAAGTGTGTTTTACTCCCCGATGATCAGGAGCTGTATCAGAATGGTCACAAGCAATTTTGATCTCTGTGATGCCTGAAAACCAAAAGGAAAATTTTAATATTGTTTTACTTAAAACATTACTGTCTAACAATCAAACGGTCTAAAAAGGAAGACTGAACAATCTGTTAAAGTGTGTTCCTTACAGCACGCCTTTATTTTAATTTCTCTCAGCTGACATGTGAAGTCGTCTCAGTGCCGGAGTCTTCTTACGCCTCAGATGAGCAACTTTGCCTCAAGCTGTGAGTTCTTCCCATCTTTTACATTGTGAATGGCAGACATGAGGAATGACATGAAAGAGACACGTTTGATGGTTGGCCATTCCTTCCACATCAGTCACCTCCGTTTAACAAACTGCTTTGTTCATGTGTGCATCTCCAGGCTTGTGAGATCACTGACGGATCACAAAGGAATCAGGCTGGTGACAAAGTGAAGGAACTGTTTTACCTGTGTGACACAAAGACGGCAGTGTGTTTATAACAGTGAATTATCTGTTCCTGAGCTGCTCGGCCATTAATTTAACAATGAATCCACTGAGTAAAGTGCGTCATGTGAAATACATGGAACGAGCACACAGGTGAAGAGAAGCAGGGCGTGTGTTCAACATGCTAACACCATGTCTTGAGATGGATTTGTGTATGCATACTGACTGGTGACGTTACGTGTCACGACCAAGGTAAGAAGAAAAGCCCCATAGACTTATCTACTCGACATCCTCGTTAAATTAGGCCTAAAGTCTTGCATCATGATGATTCCGCTATATTCATGTAATCATTTATTAACTGCACTTAAAACAACTTTGATTTAGGCTGCCTGAAAAAAAAAAACAAGTTAAATCTTCTTCCTTCAGAACAAAAACTCCAGACACAAAGCAAAATCTTATGATTGAATTGGACTCTTTTTGTCCAACTTATTTCCCCCTCTCTCTGCTCTTGTTGTTAATGAGAGCCCCATGATGTAGCAATTTAGTTAGGTACATTTTCCATTTGCTGAAAACCTGATCCGATGTATGAAAATGAACTTGAATTGGACAGCAGAGACACTTTTTACTAGAGAACTTTCTGTACAGATACTGATGAGTTTCTTGTAGTTTCTTTAAGCAGTCTTCAGGAATGGACCTTCAGGCATCTTGAAGGACATTCATAGCTCTTCCCTGGATGTTGGCTGCGTTCTGTATCATCTCTGGCATTTTTCATAGATAAGGCTAAAGCAACGGGAACCAATTATGTTTTTGTAATTGGTTGCCAGTAAAAAAAAAAAAGCATTAAGATTTAAAACTGGCTCTTTGTTAAGTTGTGTTATGTGTAGACACAACACTGGTTCATCCCTTGATTTAGGTGACTTTTTTATGCCTGAATGATTTATAGGTCAGCATTATGTGGGTTAACAAACAAAAAAAAGCAGTGCTCTGAAAATGGTCAGGTGCAAGTAAAAAAGCAAAGTCCAGCTGGTACAACCAACTGAAGTTTAAACTGAGCAAGCAGAATGAGGAAGAAAGGCGATTTAAGTGACTTCAAATGTGACATGTTGGTGCCCGATGGGCTGGTTTGAGTTGTTACAACTCAATGCAGAAGAGCATCTTGAATGCACAGCACAATAAATATTGAAGCAGTTGGGCTACAGCAGCAGACCACGCCCGTCAGTTTATATTAGGAAACTGAGACGTGAGTTCACCAAAAGTAGGACAAGAGGAGAAAAACATTGTCTAGTGAGAAGAGTGTCGATTTCTGCTGCAACAATCAGATGCTAGGGTCAGAATTTGGTGCAAACAACATGAATGCATGGATCCAGCCTACCTTGTATCAGTGGTTCAGGCTGTTGCTGGTGGTGTACCAGTGTGGGGGATGGCAGTACTACTTGAGTGTTGTTGTTGAGAATTAATAACCATGGTGTACCTGTCTTCAGATGGCTGCGTCCAGCAGGACATGACGGTGATGCTGTCATGTTCATATCAACCAAAATCTCGGAGGAAATGTTTCAAGCAGCTTGTTGAACCTACACCACGAAAAATTAAAGCAGCTCTGAAGGCAAAAAGGGGGTCTAACTCAGTACTAGCAAGGTTGTGTCCAGCCTTTAAATCTTAAAAACTGGATGTTTTTATCATTCAAAAATATACTTTTGGAGGACAATCTGCTCCTAAATGATCCCATTTCTGAAGTTCTGAATATACCATCAGTTCACAGCCCATTAGTCATCAAACACAGGTTCACAAATATAAAACCAGCATTATTGTAGTTGCACTAAAATGAGTTTGTAGTGATATAAAAATACTGTCGGCCACTAGTGCTCCTCCTCAGTGAAGTGTTAATAAATAAATGAGGGGAAGACAAAAATAAGTCAAAATCCAGAACAGTTCAATTTGATCACATTTATTTCTGGACTTTAAGTTAAATCTTGGTCAGAGTTTTTCTGTTTCTTTGTGGGTTTGCCGTTCTGCTTCTGTGACTTCTGCAGCAGAGCCAGCGTGTCTCGCTTCTCGATCTTTCTGAGATGTTTCTTCTTCATCCTCTTGATCTTTGACGTATTCCGGATCTGAACGAAACATAAAAGTCAAATCTGAGCTGATTGGAATAATACACAGACCGAGAAAGCGTAACACACAAGGAACTGAACAATATGCCAGTGTCCCTTTTAGCTGCAGACGAGTCGACGTACCACTTGAACGATCTCAGCTTTGCGTTCGTTCTCTTCTCGACGTTTTAAGTTTTCTTCTCTCCTTTTCCTCTTTTCCTATTAAAACAGGTGAAAACACAAAGACGAGTGAGGTGCAAAGTGTTGACAACACTCAGACATGCAGCACTCACACGGCCTGCCTCCTCACCTCCTTCTGTCGAGCTTTCTCCTCCTTAAGCTGCAAAGAATACTGCTTCACGAGTGCCTTCTCCCGCTTGGCCTGCATCTTCTTTTCCCAAGAGGAGCACAGTTGTTTGTCTCTCACTAAAGCTGAAAACCTTAGAAGAGAAAAAAGATACACAACATAGTTTTATTAACAACCTTTAGGGCAATCTGTACAGGACATTTTATTATAAACAAAGCCTTAGTACCAAGAACCCTAATCACCTTCTTCATTAACTGCCATGCATGTACTTTTCATTCACATACAGTACTAAAAGCCTTTAACATACTACTACTACTACTAAGGTTCGTCCTTACCTCGCCTTGCTCCGGTCCTTCCACACTCTTCCAGATTTCGGTTTACCCAGAGGAATGGCCGGGCTGGGCTTCTCACTGGGAGCCAGGTGAGGCTTCTTCTTCGGGACCGGCTCTGCTGGAGCAGGTCTGGACAGAGGAGCGTCTCCGCTGCCGTTAACAGTGGATTTGTTTTCTGTATCCGCCGGTGCAGTCACTGTCTGCGGCTCTGCTGGTTCCGATGTCGGCTGGTCTGCCCCGGGGCAGGGCTCTGGTTCCGCTGGCATGCTGGACCTGTCCTCGGCCGGACTCTCTGGTTTCTCCTCTGTATTTGTTTCCTCCACCTCTACCGGTAGCTCCTGGAGGACTGACCTTCTGCTCCTCCGGCTGGGAGTCCTCACCGGGGCTTCAGAGCCGAGCACCGTTGCAGGAGTCCGGAACGTGCGGCCACTGCGGGTCCGTCTGCCCTCCGCCGGCGGTTCCTGGACCTGCTCCGCTCCTGGTTCCGCTTCATCGGCGGCTTTCTCTTCTGACACGGGTTTTCCTCTTTTGGGCATAATTTTAGATAAAGTAACAACTCATTACTATACTTTACTTCTGTTTCCACGTGTGAGCTCTCCCAGCGTTGTGTACGTCGCGTTATTTCCGGTGTCACATGGACGATAAACAACATGGATTCACATTACCGCCACCTCCAGGTCTGGAGTGGGAACTACAAATTTGAACTTCCTCAAAGGAGCGCCATTTTTTTGGCTTCAGGTTTTATTACGATATCTGTGGTGTTTGCTCTTTGTAATACTCATAGAAATATGACACCATCAACGTTTAGCTTGGTTACCTCCATCAGTGAGTCAGTCTCAGAGATACCGGTGGATATATAATGGCACTACACTGACACCAGTAATCTAGTAGCAGGGTAAAAAAAAAAAAGCCCAGTAAGGATCAATCTATTTAAAACCTGACTCTGTGTGACTTTAAGGGCTGTGGGAAAAATAAGCATAAACCGATAACCCACTTCAAGTTTGGGGCCTATAGAGATAGATAGTGAGTGAATTTAGCTTGTCACAGTCCACATAAATAAGCTAAATAAACAAACTTGGATTTTGGGTGTCTTCTTTCTTTAGAGTCACAATCAAATTTGAGAAGTCGGTTAGGCGAGGTTGCTTGAAGTGAACCACAGAACACAGAGAGAAAGATCCTGAAATGACACTGAAATACAAACAAGAGGAACGTGGTCAAAGTATTTGATGAATGGTGAAGAACCTCATAGGCTGACTTCATATGTGAACTATTTTTGGTAAATGTAAAATGGGGAGTTTCAAATCAAATGTCATGTAAACCTCAGTGGAAGTAGCTGCTGTGAGGCCTTCTTGAGCATTTTTGGTGGAGGTCAAAAAGACCAGTAGAGGTCCTCAAAGATTTGAACCCTCAGAATGAATCTGGGCTTCACTGATCTCAACCTGATCACCATCTACAAACTCATTACTGATTTAATTTTCAGAAATGCGATTGAATAAGTTAAATAAGCAAACAATTTTACTCTTTTTTTCTTAAGGGCAGCAAATTTAGTTTAAAAAGAAGGAACAGGGCTTTTCTTGGGTTCATCACGTCACACCCATGCAAGCAGTAAAGCTTGTAACCACCCTTTTTTGATTTGTTGTATCTTTATATTTCATAGTGCAGCTCATTAATTATGCTTTATGACAGGTAAAAATATCAGAAGTTATTAGAAGAAGATATTAAAACTGAGATTTCAGTCGTGTTGATTAACCTTAACTGTGCGAGATGTGAAAACATTTCTTTTACTAAATATCTTCTTCCCTCTTTGATGTGACTACATTTAGTCACCCTTCAGACCCTGATGCAAGAGTCTGACTTTAACGACTTTACCGAGTGACTTCATCACTCTCCTGGCAACATGTGTTGGTGTTTAGGCGTTACCTAAGATCTGCAGTGATGGGACACAGCTGAGCCATTTAACAGGTTTCAGTGAACAGTTTCAGTTTCTGTGCAACAGCACAGAATGTTCAAAGCACTTTTCCAAAGACCAGAACTTCCCTCAGGTAAGTGTTATCAAAACGTGGATTCAGACAAGTATTTCCACAGGAACTGGGAGGGGAAGGTTTCCAGTTAACATTCCAGAACTGATGATTCTCCGATTGAGACTGAGGGATTGGGACAGGAAAGTGCTGTCAGTAAGTGGAAGTGGGAAACAGGTTTGTCTGCTTGAGTCTTCCCTCGACCACACTGACTCCTGGAAAAGAACATACACGCAACTTATAGAGGCAGAGAAAGCTATACAACAGAACTGCACCTGGAGGACGGGAAACTATGACATGATCTGACCTTTCACCTTTTTAGACCTATCTGCCTTCCCAAAACTTCTGTCTTCTTCTTCTTTCTGTCTAACCCAACCATAAAGGGCATATTAATGGATTATTAACCAGGTCCTGACAGGAACACTGAGGCAGGCTTCCTTTTCAAAGATGAAATGTTTCATCTTAATGCATCTTCACAGTAAATGATGGAGGACAGTATTCAAACAGATAAGGACTAGTTAATTTTGTGTCTGACCTACAGTCGAGCCCATTTCCATCACATTCCTTGTTTTCTTTAAACGTATTGTACTTGATCCAAGTCTCTGCTACACTAATTGTCAGTATTTTTCAGCATAAAGATGCATCACCTGAAAAAGCATATTAGAAGTTGCCTCTTTAAGCCCTAGGCATCAATAGAGATACTCCAATCCATGTCAAAGCGTACCAAAACCTTCTTAAATAGCACAGCTCTGCTCTCTCACACTTCTATCTGCTGTAAAATTAAAATCTTGTGATTTTAAAAAAGCTCAACACTGCCCTCTGCTGATGTAAAAGTGTCCACACTCCACCAGCATATCACATCACATGATTTCACTTCCGCGTCCAAATGAAACTACTCAATAAAACAGCGCAGTAGATCCAGGGACGTCAGGTCTGTCGCTGACCGTGTTCAGGTAAATTCTGCATGTTTTGGTAACTTTGGGTGCACTCCGAGCCTGAAACAGAGCAGCAGGACTCCTGAGAGGACTCGTCATCATGTTGCTGCTCAGGACTGGCGGCGTGCTGCTTCTGCTGCTGATGCTCTTTGGACGATCGGTGAGTAGACTACGCTTTTAACGTTAAAGTTTTAAACTTCCCCCTCGTGCACACTCTGCAGCCCCATTACACGAACATGAAACAGGGTGCTGTGACGTGAGATCATAAAGGTTTGTAACATCAGTAGTGTCAGGCTCATGTATCGGTTGTTGTTTGTGCTCTGCTCAGAGTTTTTACTGGTCGATACATAGGTTACACTGGAATGCCTAGAACAGTAACCAGAGCTATAAACTCATTTACTCATCAACATTTAAAACCATCCTGCAGGATCTTAATGAGACATTTTTCACTGCGACACATCCTGAGATCACCTGAGGAGTCAGCCATGTGCCATAAAAATATAAACTTGCCAAATTATGATCACTGCAATATACAGTGCTAAGAAACAGTGCTTTCTGGTTTACTTATATTTTGACATATTTGTCACACATACATGTTTCAGATCATTAAACACATTTTTAATGTTAGACAAAGATAAGCCGACTAAATACAAAATGTAGTTTTTAACTGATCATTTCATTTTTTTTAACGGACAAAAAAAAGTTATCCAAATGTGCCCTGCCCTATGTGAAAAAGTAAACGTCCTCCTTTCTCATGAATATATACAGTCTCATTAGCCACACTCAGGCCTGATTACTGTCAGACCTGCTGATTCAAGAAGTCACTTAAACAGAACCTGTCTGACAAAGTGAAGTCGGCTAAAAGAGCTCCAAAAGTAACACATCATGGTACAATCTAAAGAAACACACAAGAAACAAAGTCATTGATGATGATCAGCCTGGAAATGTTCATTTCTAAAACCACTGTGAGAGCCATAATCCACAAAAGGAGAAAGGTGGAACAGTAGTGAACTTTCCCAGGCGTGTCCGGCCTACCAAAATTACTCCTAAGATAGATCAATCATCAACGACTCATGAAGGAGGTCGCAGAAGAACCCAGAACAAGATCCAAAGAACTGCAGGCCTCACTTTCCTCACTTAATGTCAGAGTTCATGATTCAAGAATAAGAAAGAGACTGGGCAAAAATGGCATCCATGGGAGAGTTCAAGGAGAAAACCACTGCTGGCCACAAACAACACAAACGCACACATTTGAAAAAACATGTTGACGATCCCCGAGACTTTTGGGGAAATATTCTGTGCATTGATGACACAAAATCTGAACTTTTTGGAAGGTTTGAGTCCCGTTACATCTGCATAAAAACGACATAATACCAACAGTCAAACAAACATGGTGGTGGTAGTGTGATGTTCTGGGCTGAGCTTCAGACCCTGAACAACTTGCTGTAATTGATGGAATCATGAAGCTCAAGCTCACCTGAGTTATGTAGGAGAACAGTGACCCGAAACACACCAGCAACTCTGAATGGTTAGTCAAAGTTTGGACTTAAATGGTAAATGGCCTGCATTTGTATAGCGCTTTACTCAGTCCCTAAGGACCCCAAAGCGCTTTACACTACAATCAGTCATTCACACATTCACACACTGGTGATGGCAAGCTACATTGTAGCCACAGCTGCCCTGGGGCGCACTGACAGAGGCGAGGCTGCCGGACGCTGGCGCCACCGGGCCCTCTGACCATCACCAGTAGGCAAACATGGGGTTAGTATCTTGCCCAAGGATACTTGGCATGTAGACTGGAGGAGCCTGGGATCGAACCACCGACCTTCCGGTGACCCGCTCTACCACCTGAGCTACAGCCACCCATAAAATCAGCCACACTTAAATCTGACTGAGATTTTTTGGCACTACCAGGCCATTCATGCTCGAAAACCCTCCATTTTGTATGATTCAAAACAATTCTGTAAAGAAGAGTGGGCCGAATTCCTCCACAGTGATGTCGCCAGTTCTTGCAAATGCTTGATTGCAGTTGTTGCTGCTAAGAGTGACCCAACCTGTTATTAGGTTTAGGGAGCAATAACTGTTTTCACACAGTGCCAAGTAGGAAGGTTTGGATAACCTTTTTCCCTTAAGAAATTAAATCATCATTTAAAATGAATATTTTGTATGCGCTTGGGTTATCTTTGTCTGATGTTAAAATTATCTGAAACATTTAAGTGTGACAAATATGCAAAAAAAGGAAAAAAAAGATTCAAATGTGAATCCGTTGTGTTGTGATCTGTCTGCAGCTCGGGGAATCTCCTTCATTCACTGTGGACTACCAGAATGACTGCTTCCTTAAGGATGGGGAGAAGTTTCGCTACATATCAGGAAGCATCCATTACAACAGGATACCCAGAGTCTACTGGAAAGATCGGCTGCTCAAGATGTACATGGCAGGCCTGAACGCCATCCAGACGTAGGCTTACTTCCTCTCTCACGCTCTGTAATCTTCAGTTGGTCACATGTCTGTGGTACTGACGTGAAAACTGAAGCAAATGAACTCAGCTTATAAGTTAACGCGAACTGATCTGCGTTAACGCGTTAAAATTGGCTAAACGCGTTAACGCCGTCATCATGACTAACGCGATTAACAATTAACCCGACCGACTCAAAATCCCTGAAATGTCTCTGTCAACGCATTTCAGGCAGTTTGTCCATTCTGCGCTCCAGACGGGTTGAGCACGTTAAAAATTGTAATTGCGTTAATCGCGATGACCGCGTTAACACGTTTAAGCCACGTTAACGCCGCATTAACGGGTTAACGCTGAGAGCAGTAAAACAAATACATAATTTTAGCACTATGACACTTTATAAACTGTTAATAGATTACATGTTGGTGAATCCAAATTAATATACAGGGAATCATGACAAAACAGTTACAGAACTAAGGATGTATGATTTGATTTAAAGCTTCATGTTAATGAAACGCGCGCACACACACATCTGACAGGTTTCCTGTTTGTTTGGATGACGCTGACGTTTCAGTCACTTTGCAGGTACGTTCCCTGGAACTACCATGAAGAGGTTCCAGGCTTGTACAACTTCAGTGGAGACAGAGATTTGGAGCATTTCCTTAAGCTGGCGCAGGACATCGGTTTGCTGGTCATCCTCCGGCCAGGACCCTACATATGTGCAGAGTTGGACATGGTGAGTGAGAGCGTTTGTTGACTGTGTTTTTATAATAAACTATTACAGGACACTTAAAACATGCACTTGCTTTTTATTAATGATGTGGAGAGACCGATACCTCCATCAGTCTTAACTGATTTTACCTGCTCATCTACACACTCGATTCCAAAAAAACTGGGACGTCGTGTAAAGTGCAGTGATTTGAAGATCACTGAATTATGTTTTTATTCACAGTCGAGCACAGATAATATATCACACGTTTTAACCAGAAAAATGTGCCTTTTGTAAGAAAAAGAATGAGATCATTTTGAATTTGAAGGTATCCCTGTGCCTCAAAAACCCTGAGGAAGGGCCATGTTTACCACTGTGTAGCATCCCGTCTTCTTTTAACTACAGTCTCTAACTGAGGCGATCAACTTTAGGGAGAGGAATGTTGTGCTGCTCTTGTTTCATATCAGATCTGGCTGCTCAACAGCTCTGGGTCTTCTTTGCAGTACTTTTTGGTTTCCTAATGCACTAAATGCTTTTAGGTGGTGAGAAGTCTGGAATGCAGCCAGACCAGTTTATCATCCAGGCCCTGCTACTGCAAAGTCATGCTGTTATAACAGAAGCACTGTGCAGTTTAGTATCATCTTTGTTTGAAATGTGCGGCAATTTATGAATCACATAGCACTGATTTTCTTTTTTTTTTATTTAAATGTTTGGTCAGAAACTGTTGATGAGTAATTGATGGATAAAAGGATAAGTAACCAATTTCAACAGAGTTCATCCTCTGGGGACCAAGAACACCTCTGTAAAGTTTTATATTTCCCTCTGGATGAACCGAATGACAAAGATTCACAAGCTTTGCTGCAAAGCATCACAGCATCCACAGAAATGTCTGAAACCCATCCCGCTGCATAAATAACCTCCCTTTGAATACATACTCTGTGTTCCCCCCAGTAATCGTCATTTTAGCAGCGAACACAAACAGACATTCTATGCTATGCCTCCAAACTTAAAACAAAAATTTGTTAATATTAGTATCCATTGCAAGTTATATTTCTGCTAAATCTGTTGAAGTTTCACTGGACCTTATGGTGTATTTAAAATTTCATGTTATCTATTTTTGTGTAATTCTGCCAACCAGGGTGGTCTGCCTGCCTGGCTTCTCAAAAAGAAAGACATCGTACTGCGATCTACAGATCCAGGTGAGAAACGAAGGCGACTGGTTATGAAACCAGTACAAATTGTATATACAACATGATCTGCAACAGAGTCATTTGTGTATTCCAGACTACATCGCAGCAGTGGATAAATGGATGGGGAAGTTGCTGCCTATGATGAAGCCTTATCTCTATCAGAACGGCGGTCCTATCATCACTGTTCAGGTGAGTCCTGGACTTTCCTGGTCTTTGACTTTGTACCTGCTTTAGCTGCTGTTGTTATGTTTTACATCATCATCATCATCATCATCATCATCATCATCATCATAATATACCTGTTTGATAGGTGGAGAATGAATACGGCAGTTACTTCGCCTGTGACTACAACTACTTGCGTTACCTGTCCAAGCTGTTCCGGTCTTACCTGGGTGACGAGGTGGTGCTGTTCACTACAGATGGGGCTGGGCTGGGGTACCTCAAGTGTGGCTCAATACAAGACCTCTATGCCACTGTGGATTTTGGGCCAGGTAGGTATCTGTCAGTGTTTACTCAAAGAGCAAACGGTAAAATGCAGAGCGAGGTGAACACTGTAAGCCAACTTCTTGTTTTGTTCTGCACTGACTCCTTGTCACATTTCATTAGTCAGTCATAAAAACAAATGCATGCTTATTTTTGCCTCATCCTTTTGCTAGGTGCTAATGTTACTGCTGCCTTTGAGCCACAGCGACAAGTTCAACCTCACGGGCCTTTGGTAAGCATCGCCCTCTAACAGCGTGGCACATTTTCTCTTTAGGTGTTCACGGTGTTGCTTTGTTCACAGGTGAACTCCGAATTTTACACTGGATGGCTGGACCACTGGGGATCACCTCACTCGGTCGTGTTGCCCACTCAAGTGGCTAAGGTCCTCAGCGAGATGCTGCTCATGGGAGCAAACGTAAACCTGTGAGTTTAAGGACCACGGAGACAGTTAGAGACAGTAAAGGGCTGCATCATCTAAAGCTAAAAAAAGTATTGGTGAAGTGATGCCTCCAGGGATCAATCCACTGCTACAACTGCTGCCTACTACAGTGATTGGCTAAACTTGGTGCACAGGTACATGATAGGCCCCTGTCAGTGATTATGGCGGCATAATGTTACTTAGCAACACGCTAAAATGACCTATTTCTAGAATTTCTGCACCTATAATATTTTTATATCTGGCATTGTATCATTTTAATTTTATTTTAATTTCACAACAGATACAACTGTATCTACCACCCCATCCCGTAATGCACTGAGCATTTCTCTTTAATTTACCTTTTTCACTCTCTTGTGCTTATACACCATTCTACATTTCCACGGTGTCTTTTGTCTTGTCCTTCTCCACATCTCCATCCTGTCGCAGGAGGTGACTGACCAACATTTAAGGGTTAAAAAGTTGACACTCTCTGCACTTATAGTGCCTTCATTTATAATGGAAGCCACAGGGTACTGAGTACAGGGTAGTGTGATCTAAAGAAAGTTTCAGGTAAACTGTCACTTGTAGTAATAATAATAATAATAATAATAATAATAATAATAATAATAATAAAGAAAGACATCTCCTTTGACAACACAGTTGTGAATAATGGTAACAAAGATGGTGTGACATGCTAAGAGATCGGGTGAGACCGAGGCATGTGAGCTTCTGAGGTGAGCAGGTGAAAGAAGCAGATCTGTAAAACATCATTATTCTGTGTAGTGTGTGATTAATAATGAGGCTGATCTTAAATCCACACTTTAACATTTCATTCCTAAAAAAAAAATGGTGAAACTATGGCAAACAGTGATTGAAATGGGCTAAGCCACTGTAAGAATAAACTCATTGCTATGTAAAATAATTGGATACTAGCTAATTGCTCTATATTTATTCGCTCACCTTCCCTCCTCCTCACACAGGTACATGTTCATAGGAGGAACCAACTTTGGATACTGGAATGGTGAGTCCGCTTTGGCAGACTGGTCTGATGAGATGATTGTTTCACATGATTTCGGAGGAAAACACTGACATTCGTCTGGCTGTCACTTAATACCCTCAGGCGCTAATACACCATACGCTGCACAGCCTACAAGCTATGACTACGATGCTCCGCTCACAGAAGCCGGAGATCTCACAGAGAAATATTTTGCCATCCGAGAGGTGATCAAAATGGTACGGACACGAGCATAAGCTGTAAAACACTGTGGCAGTATTTCATTAGCATACGCTAACTGTAGTTAGTATGAGTAATTCATTGTTTTTTTTGAGTATCTATTTCTTGTATACATCATTTTGACAAACTTGCATTTTTCCAACAGTACAGTAAGGTACCCGAGGGGCCGATACCACCAACAACCCCAAAGTATGCGTATGGTGCCGTAACAATGAAGAAGGTGGGTGATACTCATCACCTTTATTAAATTCATTATAGCGGCTACTTTTTTGGCACTTGAATAATGATTTTCAGATTGCTTTATTACTGATGAAAATTAAAGAGTAAAGTGTGATCTCGTGCCACCTGCAGCTCCAGACTGTGTCGGATGCCCTAGACATACTGTCCCTCTCTGGCCCTGTCAAAAGCATGTATCCTCAGACTTTCATTGACTTGAATCAGGTATCAGTAACTGTTCAGTTTTTTCTGTTTTATCAGCAATAATAACTTTGTCCTGTCATTAACGAGTCTCTTATGCGCCTCTAGGCTTTTGGTTTTATGCTCTATAGGACGGCTCTGCCCACGGACTGCACCAAACCAACTCCGCTGTCATCTCCACTGAACGGCGTCCATGACAGAGCATACGTGTCAGTGGACGGGGTGAGTATCAGATGTTAGGTGGAGGTTCTTCTTCATTTGAAGCCAGACCTTATCACAGCTCGCTCAGGCAGTTCAAGTTTAAACTAGTTAAGAAATCTTAAATATTTCGGTGGTAGCCAAACGTATGCATCGTTCAACTTACACAACTTTTGCTTTCATTAAATTCTCGTCTTGTTAAAAAAAAATCACTTTTCATTATGAAGAATTCAGATGCAAAACCCTCACAGTCCCTCTCATATGTTTTCTTTTAAATAGATGTTGTTGTTTTTTTTTAATCAGGCTCCTGTGTTCATGTGTAGTCACTTATTTATTCATCAAAAAACTTTGTTGTCTTTTGCATCAAAACCTATAATTTTTTTTTTTTGCAGAAGCCGCTGTGGATAAAACAAGAAAAATAGAAAATCATTAAAGACGCAGCTGGAAATGTTACAAAAGATGAAAACAGAAATGAAACACTGAACAAACGGATCTGCAATAACCACACAGTACAACCACATACAATGACACAACAAGGGAAGCACACTTTACTGCCAAACAACAACAGGATAAATAAAAAAGACATATTCCACAATTGAGGTAGAGCTAATAAAGACAAAATGATTAATGGACTGGTTCTTACATAGCGCTTTTAGAACCATTGACACAAGCACTTTTTTGCAGGTCTTTTTTCTACATCAGTAACATTTACACTCTGATAGATGCATCGGAAAGCAACTTGGAGTTAGTATCTTGCCCAAGGATATTTGGCACGCAGACTAGAGTAGCTAGGGATCAAACCAGCAACATTCAGATTAGCAGACCACCTGCTCTAACTCCAGAGCTACTGTAGCTCCCCAAATTAAAATTTAGGGCCAAAATTAATCTAAAAATAATATGATGTAAAAATGAATAAAAACTAAAATAAAGAGCGTACTGTTATCGAGTATAATAAGTTCAGGTAGAAAGTAGTTGATGAACTTGGCAAATCACGTTAACATTTAAAGAAACGGATCAGTGTCGCATGATGCTGCTGTAGTACTTTTAGAGTTTTCTGCCAGTAGAAGAAACCCATAAAACCACTTTCCTTTGATTATTGTTCAGTACAAACGGAGACCTTGAAATCATTCTCTCCTTTTTCACTGAGTAGGTTTTTTTTCCCTCATCTTAAAAGATCTGAAACTAAAATCAAGAAAAATAAGGCTGGAGGTTTACATTTCCCTTAAAATCTGTTTCAGGTATGACGCTTGGTGTGGGGTTTTTTTTTTGTGAATCATTATTGTGCAAATAATATTTTAAAAGTGCCATTTCCGTTACCTCCTCGTGGTTCTTAATCTTTCTTACTTTTTCATTTAATTTGAAAAATAAATTAATTCTGATATAATCTGGATTTTTACTGATAAAACTGTTCTTATTTCTTCTCAAGCTGGCTGTAGGAATTCTTGAAAGGGATAAAGTCTTAAGCATCAACGTGACCGGGAAGGCAGGAAGTCAGGTGGACATACTGGTGGAGAACATGGGCCGAGTAAATTACGGAAACCAGATCAACGATTTTAAGGTTTGTTTGTGTTCTGCAACATGTCGTGCTGATGTTTGTCCTTTGGACATTTTAGTGTTTGTTTGATTATCGCAGGTCTGTGATCGTGTGGGATTTGGTCCCTATTGCAACGTGTTTGAACAGAAAAATTGTCCCGAGGTTGATGTAGGGTTTTTTTTTGGTTCTCCAGAGTTTCATCAATCAGAGATCAAGTATTAAAACATAACTGACACACAAACAAAATGATTTGCTGTTTATTTATTATTATTATTTTTAACAGTTTTTCAAAAAAAGGGTCTATTTTAGAAGTAAACTAAGTTTATATGAGCTCTTGCTCAGATCCTCTCTTCTCTTTTCTTATCACAGGGTTTGGTGTCTAATCTGACCCTGGGGGCAGACCTTCTCACCGGCTGGACCATGTACAGTCTCAGTATTGATGAAGCAGTCATGAAGGGCCTCCTCAGAGAAAAAGGACCCGCACCTACTGATCCACCTCAGCCAGCTGATCTCTCCCCTCCAGCTTTCTATGGGGGAAGCTTCATGATACCCGATGGCATCCCAGACCTCCCTCAGGACACCTACATCAAGCTGAGCAGTTGGAGAAAGGCACGTGACATGCACAGGAGTTTTATAGCTGTGATTTTAAAAACAATCTAAATAAAGACCACGTGTCACTTCACAAAATGATCTCATTAGCTCGCTCTCACGACCTAATCTTCACGCATGTTGATGATAGATTTAATGAAGCCAACACGCACTGGTGCTAACTTGTCAAAGGGTTAGGGATAGCTTAGTAGGTAGAGTGGTCGCCCCATGATCGGAAGGTCAGGAGTTTGATTCCACCGAACGGCTACTCTGATGTACCCTTGACCAAGGTACCGTCTCTACACACTGCTCCCCGAGTGCTGGATTGGTAGCTGCCCACTGCTTCTCTGAGTGAATGGGTTTAAACAGAGGACAAAATATCCCATGCGTGGCACTATAAGGGGTTTGAGAGAAAAAAGGGTAGATTTTGCTTTTCTCTGCTGTATGAATTGAATATTTTGGGTTTTAGAGGGTCTGCTGGATAGAAGGTGACAGTTTGACCTCAAAATACATGTGTTTATGTGACAGTATACAGACTGAATATTCATTTTTAGTTGCATCTTCATAAATGAATTTAATGTGTACAGTTTTTTAAGACCAGGTGGTGTGTTAGATCTTTGACATCTAGATAGTTACACAAGATATAAATACATAACATATAGATATAAAGATTCTTAATGCTTTTTAATGTGTTTGTTTTTTATTACTTAATTTTATTTGAATGAAAAATGTATTACCACATGCCTGTGCATATAAACTAAGTAGCTTGTCTTTGTGGCTTTGTGTTTTTCAGGGACAGCTCTGGATAAACAGCTTTAATGTAGGACGTTACTGGCCAACTCGAGGGCCTCAGGTGACACTGTTTGTCCCTGCTAACATCCTTAGCACAGCTGCACCAAACAATGTGACCATCCTGGAGCTGGAAGGGGCTCTCTGTGGCTCTGAGCCGTGCACCGTGGAGTTCACCAACACCCCCATCCTCAATGCAACAGTCCAGTCTGACTACAAACAGCACAGGAGGCTGTTTGTTAAAGAGGATTTACTGTGATGATAAGAAAACTCCCCACTGCACAAAAGGGATCTATTTGCACTACACTCATTGATTTAGCACTTGTTGGGTCAGCTCAACAAGCTTTCTTTCTTTTAAACTATGAAAAGTGGTTAAATTTGGGAAATGATATCAATGATGTGTGTTTTTGTGCATCATGCTGAATTATTTTAGCCTGTGTTTTATCAGCACATTAACTTTGGGCTTCTCTACCTCACTGATTCCACATGAGATTCATTCAGAGCCTTTTTTTACTCTTCAAAAACAGAATGAAGTGAAAGTCACTGAAAGCAGATTTTTTTTCTTTGTCGTTCAAAACTCAGATCAGAGAATTATTGTGTTTTTAAATTACCGCAGGATTGCTGCTTTTATTCTTTTAGGAGAGGCTTACATGCACTCTGTGTTTGATTTACTTTGATATACCTTTCAAATAAAAAAATGTCTTTCAAAAATCACCTGTGTCTTGTCTTTATATGACAAGATACCAGTCAGCCTGTGCTGCTGTGGTGGTACACTGGTTAGAAGGGTTGGGATCTGCTGCCGAGGCGTCTCTGTGTCCAAAAACATGGCTGTAAGGTCATTCTGAAGTGGCCTTGAGTGAGGCAGATGCTGCACTTAAATGGACAAAAACATGTAGTCCTATCTATAAAAGGTAAGTGTTGTTTGTGGTGGGAAATACTGGGTGTGATGTATCCATCACCATAAGGCAAAAAAAGCTATGGCAACTTTATTAGGTATACTTTTTCAAATGTTTGTTAACACAAATGTCTAATCATCCAATTATCATCCAATGATTGAACCACCTTGAGGCGAGTGTTGTTGTGATTTGGCACTATATAAAACTGAATTAAATTGAAGAACATTGCCTATTCTAACAAGTCTTGATTTCTGCTGCAACATTTGGATGCTAGGGTCAGAACTGGATGTAAAACAATGCATCCATCCTTGTGTCAGGATGCAGGCCTGCACGACTTGCTGTAACTAATGGATGGATGAATTTACTACCAGAAAACCCTAAAGAAGCATGTCTGGCCATCAGTTCATGCCTTGTAGTTCAAGAGCACTCAGGTTATGCAGCAGTGCCAATGACTGAAAACACACAAGTCCATCTCTGAATGGCTCAACAAAACAAAATGAAGGGTTTGGAGTGGCCTAGTCAGTGTCTGGACTTGAATAAACGTGAGACACTTTAGAATGACCTTATAAAGTCTGTTCATGCTTGAAAAAATCCTCAAATGTGACGGAATTAAAATAATTTTGCAAAGAACAGTGGGACAAAATTCATCCACAAAGATGTGAAAGCCTCATTGCCAGTTATCCCAAATGCTTGATGGATTTGAGGATGTCACAACCAGTTATTAGCTTTAGGCAGCAATAACCTTTTTTACACAGTAGGTCTTTTAATAGGGATCATTTCAAAACAAAATGTTGTATTTTTTCATGTTGTCTTTCACTAATGTTGAAATTTGTTTGATGATCTGAAACATGTACGTGTGAGAAATAGACACACATAGGCACGCGCACACACACACAAAATCAGGAAAGAGGAGATACTTTTTCAAAGTGGGGATTTCTCAAGGTTATAAAACTAATCTGAACAAGGGTACAGAAACTCAGTAGATACAGCAGGATGGGTATTACAGTGAGAAGTTACTTCCTTCCACAGGAAAGACTAAAGAGCTGCGTAGTAAGATAATGTATTTCATTTCCCAGAGCCTGCTGTGTTAGTGACTTCCCTGCAGTTTGATGGACCCTTTTTGTGAGGTGCTAAGACAAGTTTACTCTCCTTGTTTCAGGTATGTGCCTTTCAGTCTTTTCAACATTAACATTTTTAAGTTGTCATATTTAAAGGAAACTAAACAAATAATTGATCATTCACATCTTGTCAGTTCCATATTTCTGGACAGTGTAAAGTGTTAAAGAACTTTTTCTATCCACATTTGATCCTGCAGTGGTTTCTTGCTGTCTGTAGAAGAAGAGACAGAAAAATGGGGCAGAAAAGAAAAGTGCTTCTTGCTGCAATAATTTTTACAGCTGTCTGTTACAAAGTAAGAACAGTGATTCAAACAAATATTAGAAAGTTAGAAAAATTATACATTTAAAAATGTGTTTTTAAATGTGATATATCAATTAAAGGTGACCGCACAGGATACAAGATTACTAGATGTCCAAAAGACCACAGATGTTGTAGACGACCTGTACGATGGATGCCGTGAAGAGGCCATGAAGAAGCTCATCGAGTCAGGTGTGTTAAAACTAGAACTAAATAACAGTGAAGGATTTCAGAAAGCGTGGAATAAAAGTAAGGAGTGTTCGAAGAAGATCCCTGGAGGAAGAAAAGAGCATACTGCTGCACTTTCAGTCTATCTTAATGGGGATCGATTATTCATACGAACACTGAACAATGCAATAGAGACAATGGGTGGAAATGTTAGCATCTATGAAAACCACTTCCACTTCAAGTCTCTTCATTTCCTGCTGATGGACGCCATGAGGCTGCTGAAACCAAAGGAGTGCAAGAACTTTTATGTTTTTCAAGATGGTCAAAACCAACAACAGAAAGGCTCCACAGTCAGATTTACAAGTTTCACCTCAGCTCATTCAGACTATGAAGAGCTAAAGAGACTTGAAGATCTCAGTGAGAACACGATTTTAAATCTCACTTCTTGCTTCTTTGTCAACCTGAAAGACTATGTGTGCGGCCAAGAACAGGATGAAATACTTTTATCTCCAGCAGAAGTTTTCACTGTGGAACGAGTCGAAACAAAAACTACGTCGGATAATGACAAATACCATGAGATTGTTTTGAAACAGTCCGGACTGAAAAGCTCACACAACTGTTACATCTTTTCACGGTAAGATTCATATTCCCTCCATTATACTGAAATATTTTTCACATTAAGTTCACAAATGTTGATCTTAGACCTGCAGTGTGTTACGGCCCTGGGTTGTGTGGGAGCAGCTATGTGCATTCTGTATGCAAATCTAGGGGTGCTGCACCTTGAAGGGGGTTGGTCGCTGGGTGTCTGCCCTGGCTCGTCCTGGCTCATGTAAACGCACTCTGCCAGCCCTCCTTCTCTATTGGCCATCCGGAGTCTCAGGACACACCCCCGAGCAGCGATTGTAAA
>VOQK01015441.1:15051-26277 GCA_015052645.1 Benitochromis conjunctus
GGACCCTTACTGGATACAGACGCCTCGGGCGGGGCGGGGATCGAACTTACGACCTTCCGCTCCAGAGACGTGTAGTCATACCACTACGCTATCCAGCTGCATCTATACATATATACATATCTATATATATATATATATATATATATATATATATATATATATATATATATATATATATATATATATATATATATATATATATATATATATATGCAGCTGCTCAGCAGTTATAGGACATGTTGCAGTTGTATTTTTGATGCGACACTGTCCGTCTATTCTGTTAGAGAGAAATGTGAAATTGAAGGAGCATTACTAGAAAGAGCTTGGCAGACACGGCAGAGCAAAGTAAAACCCTGGACAATATTCGTGCTTCATGCCTGAAAATCAATAACCCAGACTCCGTTGGTGAATGCACGCGAGAAAGACCCCACACAGCGGCAAACTTCTCCCTTTCCGCTCCCCCCCTCACTGCTCAACCTTCCCCCTCTGCACAATTCTGTCTGTTCTTATCCACTCTTTTTTAAATTTATTTTTTTTGCTTCGCAGTTGATGTCTTTCTCTTCTCATTTATTGCGCTCTTCAACAAGCTGGGTTGCAGAACACCAGCGATAGGATACTCGGAAATAGCTGTAAAATGATTCATCAGCTGGCTGACCTTTATCACATGCATGAATTTTTGTGAGTGCAAGTGCATATGTAAGAGAGCAGAGCCAGGAGCTGGGAAGGGGCGGAGACGTGCAAATTTCTTGTTTTAATTTCTGAATTGGCTCTTAACCAGGGGGTCAAAGGTTGGCTTAGCACAACAACTGTGACAAGATAAGCACCTGTTTTCTCTGCTGCTAGAGGCCAGAGTTATCCTATTACCCGCAATATGTAAACCTCTCAAAAGGCCTGTACACACATGCGTAAATACTGACGTAAATATGGGAAAACACCAGTTCTTCTCTCTCAGGGGAAAACACTAACACTGTCAACACCTTCCACCCCCGTAACTTCAGAGAAATCCAGTATTACCTGAATACAAACGCCTCATCAAGAGCTTTGTTTTGAGCTGTTTGATGCTTTGTTTACCTCGTTAGTAGAAAATCTGTAATTGAACATTTCAGGATGCTCATTACACTTCACAAGTTAAGAGAAGATGCTTTGTATAAAAGGTACTGGCACGGATACCTCTGTGGGCACGCAGTTTTTTGGGCTGGCATGGCTTTATTTTTAGACACTAAATAGGCACAGCGAAACCACCTTTCTCTGCCACATTTTAGCACCCGTAATTTAGCCCACCCCTTGTTTATTCTCGTTGAGGCTGGCATGATCTTTCTGTTTTTCTGCTGGTGAATGATGAGGGGTCACCACGGCTGGACACACTCACAGAGGTTAAAAGAAAAGGAGATAGCCTCCTGTTTTTTTTTTTAACAGTATATGTTCTTCATTCCCTCAATGTGAATCCATCACAGCGAGGCAGGAATAGCTTCATTAAGTTAACGATGGAGCTAATCAGACAGTACCAGCTGCTGCATGAGAGCATACCATTAGGTATGAGCAATACAGCTGTATTGTATATAGCTGGAATTAATTCTGTTTTTTTTTTTGTTTTTTTTTTTTTTTACTGTGTCTTTAAGACCAGTGGCAGAGATGGAAATATTCCACATAGTAGAGCTAATGATGCTGAATCCGCCAATTTTCTGGAGTTCTGTGAATTCTCATTAGACCAGAATTGGCTCATGATGGCATGTCATATTTGTGCACTTGTCAGGTGATGCTGGCCAAAATCTCCCAAAGCCCAGAGACGGAGCACTGTTTAGGTGTCAGCATGCTGCAGTAGAGACAGGTGGTGAACAGAGCACGAGAGGACTCCTTTCTCTTTCTCACCTTTTAGCATAGTTAGATTACTGTTTTGACATTTTTAAATCCAGTAGATCTTATCTGTGATATAAACACTTTCTTTTATTGCTCTGCTAGTACTCCATAAAGTGAATAAAGGAGCTTTTATGCTATGTGTTTGCTTTCCTTTTCATTTCTTGTTATATGTCACGTTCTCTTAGGGTTAGGCACTTATTTTCTGCTGCAGAGAGTGTGCGCAAGTTGCTACTGAGCCAGTGGTCACTGTGTGTGGTAGCCAGCCAAAGAGCAACTATGTGTATCTGACAGGCAGCGATGCTAATCCATACTTGAGTAAAGGCTCGTGTTACACTATGGGTTTTTCTAGGCTGCACTTATCTTTGTGGTGTTTGTGTGCGTGTAAATGTCTCCCCTCGCCGTTCACTGTTAATTAGATATGGTGATGTGAGTATGTTGCAGGCTTGCGTGATCAAACGCAGTGGGCTGAATGTGAAACCGTACAGGGACGAGGGGAAGCAGTCACGAAAGCTGTCTTGGCAGTCATGTGTGCGAGTGCCTTTGCTGTGAGCTTGGAGGGAATGCTGTCTGAATGCTCTGGCCTTTCACTAAGCCTGGGCTTTCTGCTGTATTAATTACCCTCCGCAAAGTCTGATTTCTTGGCCCTGCGCTCTGAGACCGAGGCCTTGACACTCGACTCTTTGCTTTGTACTGCCCATAACGATTGAGTCAGCATGGTTTTCCTCAACGTGTGGTTTCAGATGTGTGTGAATACATGAGGAGGAAACTAGTACGATTTGACGTGCGTATGGTTGAGGGAGAGTTGAGGGGGAGGTTGGAAGGGAAGGAGAGAACGGGTGGGCTGCCTGCATCTGTGGGTGTGTGTGTGTAACAGCTAAAACTGGCAGACCTGATAAGAAGGGTCGGTCCAAATGAATGGGGGTCAACGCTGGAGTGGTGTAGTAGGGACCCAGTCTGGTTAGGAGAGGCAGGGGTCCCATAGGTCACAGAGTCACACAGACAGGGTGTGTAGCCTTGCATTGTTCTGCAGCAGAATAGTGTGGTGTGTGTGTAAGAATGACAGTGTGTCACGATGAAAATACTTTCTCACAATTGTCTGAAAGAAAGTGTGCGCTCATGAATTTTATGCAACCTGACCTGACAAAGCATATAAACTCTGCGTATGCTACTTTGCAGTATACACGTAAAACTGAATGGACCAACTGTGAGGTTGCAGGTCAGAGTGATGAACTGTTGAAAAGGCCTCACGCTGCTTTTACTGCCTCTTCTCTGTAGCTCACAAGGCTGCAGGGACCAGGGGAAGGACACTCAGCTTGGAGTGAAATCACCATATTTTCCTTTTTACACTATCATTAGGAAATGCGGCTGGTTTTTCACAAGGTGCGTGAACCCTGACTGCATTAGTTTGACCTTCTGGCTTAGTCAGAAAATTTCAGGACAGAAAACAAAAAAACTCTGAAGTATGCTGGGAAGTTGTTTTTCTTTTGTGCGCATGGGGCAAATGTGGAAATATTGTGAAACCAGATGTTACTTCTGTAATTCTGCAAGTCCCTGTTTTTCTGCAGAGATGCTCTTTGTGTGTGTCATGTTAGCTCTGGACTGGCAGTGCCACTTTAATGACCTAAAGCTCCAATGTCTTAAACCGGGACAATTTTGCCATTAAACCCCTGTCTCTCTCACACAGAGCTTTTGCTTGAGTGCTCTTGTTACTGGGGGGGAATCTGTCAGTGTGACGCAGTGCTGGTTTGTCTTGGCGGCCGCTCTACTGCTATGGGATACAGATGTTAACGGTCTCTGTGTGTGTTTCTCAATTAAAGCATTAATCCAAATCAACCCAAATGATCGCACACAGCGCAACGACAACCAGGGAGGCCCCTTCTACTTTCTTTCTCCTTTTCTCGCCTGCTTTACATTTCTATCTTCCCTTTCTTTCTTCTTAAATGTCCATCTTTTCTCGCCCCGTGGCCTCTTTAATTGTCTCCATCACCTCTTCAGTTCATCAGCGTAATCCACCTCTCTCCTTCCTCCTCCCGCTCCCTCCTGTGATTACTCACCCTGCATTCCTTCAGCATGCATCAAAGCAGCCATTTCTAAATGTGGAAAAAGTGAGAAGAGGAAGACAATAGCGCAATGAGGCTCCGCTCTGTCGACCATTTCATTTTTCCACTATTTTCTAAGATTTGAAAGTGTTTATGTTCCTCTCATTGCATCTGCTATAGTATACCGTGTATTATGCAGCTATACAGGGCATGTAATTTGATGCAATGACAGATTTCGAGCTTCTTAAGGAAAGCCTTTAATTCAGAGGGATAACACGACTTTTAAGGGCATTGCAAACCCCCATGGTTAACGTCTGGGTGCAAATGCATACAAACACCAGCAACCCACCCACTCGCTCATAGGCGCTCTCAAACAGCAGGTCACAAACATCCTGCTGTAGCTACCAGTAACTCATCATGTGTACAAACAAATGTCTTGTGGAGGCAGGATGCACTTTGGAGAATGACACCCACCTGCACAGGTCAAGCAGTTTGCAAGTCTGTGACCTCAAATATATGTTCACACTTGGCCAGTGCTCACTGAAGACCCCCTTCGCCTTCACCCAAAGAGGGCACACACATAAACACTGTTGTGCTTCTCCACATGTACATATGCTACACTCCCACTTCAGATGTTCCTGAATGTACTCACAGAGCCAAGCAGGCTTAACAATGGGCAGATATAGAGCAATCTTGAGTAAACAGTCAAAATATGGCTTCAGGCAGGGAGGGGATGAGCTCCATCTGGAGAAGTTGATGCCAGATACACATAAGTGATCACGGGCCTGTGTGTGTCTGTGCATGTGTGAGCACGCTCATGTACAATGGCAATTCTAAAGATGAAGATGTCAATGTCCTGGTGTATGTGCGAGCACTGCGGAGTGTCTGAATGTGTGTGTTCCCCTGTCCTCCCAACCCAAACACAGTTAACAGTAGCATGCTGTCATAACACCCTGCCATTCAGCAATGGAGGCTGCTGTTCATACCAAACAGGCAGAAAGCTGGAGGAGGGAGAGAAATGCTGGAGAAACAGGGAGAGGCTGAGGCAGCAGCAAGTGTGGAAGTGAGTGAACGGGAAGAAGTAGAGATAAGGTAGGCGTGAGATATCGACCTTGAGTATATAAAAAGCAGAGAAGGACTATACTATTGTGGAAAGGTTTCTATTAGTTCAGAAAGTTTCATGGTAGAGGGTTGGAAAACCTACAATAAGCTTCCCGAGGTCACCTGAGATTGCATGTGCCCACATGTTTTTGGATTTAATTAAAAGGGGGTACATGTGCATCGGAGTGTGTATATTTATACCTGTCGCTTCATCATGAAATAAAGTAAAATGGTGCAAAAAATAAATAAATGACACCAAAGGACACATTCTAATATTTCACGTCAAATTTCACGCTCAGCTAAATTTGTTCATGCCTGTTAAATGTTTTCATCGCTTTTATTTTCACAGCTAAAAAAGATAGCGACATATAAAAACCTAAAGAAGCTATTTTATAACATAAAGCATGTCGAATTCTCATGCAAACAAAAATATTCCAAAATAACTCAAAACTGGTCTAGTGGTGAATTTCAAAATTTCCTTTGAGGTCAACTCAACAATAAACGAAACTCTAAACAGCGAAAACGATGGAACACACACAGACTCGCACACATGGGCCTTCAGTTTCGGGGGGGGGGGCAGTGTAAACAACAATGACATGATTTTATTTTCCTCCTTCCCACCACTCAGTAACAGAGCTTTCTCGCTTGCACTTTCTTTCCATTTCTTCTCACGAGGAAGAGGAGCACATATTGAGGCTCGTTATGCTCGTTTCACTGTGAAGTGTCCTTGTAAATATTCTTTGCTCATGTTCTAAGAAGAGAAACGGCTACAGCAGTTTATATAAATGTTAAGCCGCTTCTTTAAAAAAAACCCTGTTCACTAGCGTTACATAACATCCCTGTCTAAATCTATATTAAATATCTGTGCTCAAACAAAGGAAAGCTCCAAATAATTTCCATTAAGATTTTATATTTAAGTCAGAATTATAAAAACAAAATATCCCCTTTAAACAGCTGCAAAGCAGACCCATGCAAACAAAGTACAGCTGGAAATCTTGTTTAAAAAACGAATTAATTAATAATTGTCTTATCTAGCTTTTGGTTCATTTTTGAAGATTTTTGAAGTTTGAGAAAATAAATAAATAAATAAATAAATACTAAGGTTTCTCCCCACAGAGCCTTTAATTGTCTGTACACCCTTAAACCATAAATTACACTTTTAAATGACAGAACCGCTGGAGAACAAACATTTTACTCAATTACAACACCAGCTATATCAGATGAAATTACAGTGAAACAGGAAACATCTCACATTTTTCTGGTTATTTTTAATAATATTTCAATTTTTTTTTATGAAACTCTTATCAAAGACCTTTTATATCACACATTCTTCATGTCCGTTAGCTACCACTTATTTCACATGGGTAGATATAAACCTTACATTTGCCCCTACTGACTGTGTGAGGTAGTCTTTTTGTCTTTTGTCTCCCATCCCGTCTTACCCCATCACTGCGGTGCTCTGCAGGATTATAGGGTTGAGCGCGCCACCTAATAACAGGGTGCACCACGAGTTGTGCTCATTTTGCGGACGGATAGCTGATACCTCAACTCATCCTGTCATTGTCATCTAAAATGCATGGCTCTAATTAGCTGTAAATATAGGTGATTTTTTTTTCTCCTCCAAATTATGCACTGGGCTCTCTCTTATGTAAATTGAGTTAGCGAATCAAAACATCTTGTCAAAAACACATAAATATGAAAAGAAAAAAAAATCCAATTATTAGAGTATAATATTGTTTAAAGTGCAACCTGCTCAGTAAACAAACTTATGGATCCCAGAAGTTTGATTTTTTTTTCTCTTTTTCTCTGGTCAGGCTGAGCTTGGCAGCTGTATTGGTGGACATTTTTCTCTGTCAGGCCGCAGGAGTCAGTACAGCAGAGCCAGCTGCCGAGGCTCACAGCCTGGCCTCTAATTAAAACAGTGGAAAATGAGATAACTCCACAGATCCATCATGGCCGCTGTTGGCTGTCAGAGTGCTCGGGGGCTGCCACCCACCGTATGTTTACACCAGGGCCACTCGGCCTCTCTGCTCTCAGGGTGTTTTTAGAGTCCCGGCCTGATTTCTCTAATGGGCCGAGAGTTTTTTTTTTTTTTTTAAGTCTCCTTCCACCCTTACTTTGCTTCAAACCTCTCTCCCACCCCTCCTTCAAGTGTTCCTGAAGGGGTTGACAGAGGCTTGGGGTGGCGAGGCACCCCAACCTCCCCTTTCCATCCCCTCCTTCCATATTTCCCACCCACTCTGCCTCGTTAGGCCTTCATTTATTAGGCCCTAATGGAAGCTGGGAGTGCTGTGATGTCATGCACTAGAGCACAGAGACGGGAACCTTTCTCTGTTTTTTCTTTCCTCATCCTTTAGTCATGCTTCAGATTCTTCATTTATACGCAACACTTTTCCATTTCACCCTTGTCTGCTTACAGCATCCTTTCCTTCCCGTTTGTCTTGAACTCCTGCACTTTGCTTTGCTTAGCTCAGGGGTTCACAGTTGGTATAGACAGAAAAGACCAAGGCCAGTCTGGCAGATCTGTTGCAAGGTCTCGCGCAGGGTATGAGGGAGTGCACAGAGGTCCGCGGCACATCACGGTCAGCAATTCATTTATGGGCAGAGACTTGGAACGTGCCTTCGGTGCTTGACTATTTTGTGTTAAAAGACTTATTTTGACAGGTGCCATTTAAAAGAGAGTAAAACTGCCCCTGTGATTAGAGTAAGGCAAAAGCTGTCTTCGTTCTAGCTGAAGAATGGCAGAGTGTTAGCAGATATCCTTCAAACTCTCATGCCAGCCTCGCTAATGAGCCTAAGGCCTCTTCCATAGCTTTTGCCAAAACACTGCAGAGGAATCCAGCTACCAGCTCTGTTTCCCTTCAGCAAGCAGAGAACAGCAGCCTTTCACACTGGAAGGAATGTGAAGGTAGAGATGAAGGACTCGTCACAGCTGGAGATTTGTTAGCACCCTGTTAGCAGCTTTGAAATCTCTGTTGTTGAAAAATAAGCCACGAATGAGCTTTTCTAATGCTGTCTTGAAAGAAGAAATATTTTCCATGTGATTGAGATTTTAATGATTTAACAGGTAGTTTCTTTTTTTTTTTTTAAAGTTCTCTATATGGTGACAAGTGTCTTCAAAATACATAAATATATACATAAATATATTCATTACCGATTCATAATTTTTTAAAATTTACATATTGGAACTTTGATTGTGACCGAAAGGCTAAATTAAATTAAAATATCAGAGTTTATTTTGAAAGAATAAACACAAATAACAGCTGGAAAGATGAGCAGGATAGATTAATGTTTCTAAGCCTCTGTGTGTATATGTGTGGGGGTGTGTGTGTGTGTGTGTGGTGTCCAATAGGCCACCCAGCGACAAAGCTCATTAGTTTCAGCAACACATTACTTCATGTTTCAGGTTAAATATCATTACAAAAAGCTCATTGATCATGCCGCTGTGAATTCAGCTAAGTTGATGACAAAGACCACAAATGTGATACTTGGTCCTGTAACTGGATCTGGATGTTTTTGTTCTCATTTCAGAGGCGTGCGCACACAGTTTGGTCAGCAGCATGTGCCTCATTTAGAAATCAAGCAGAGATCATTACAGTACCACCCTCTCTCTCTCTCGTTCTCTCAGTAGTAGCTAACACATTTTCAGACGTCAACAGATGTCAAATTACTCTACAATTAGGCCAATGGGCCTCCTTGCACGATTGCATTGTGTGCTTTTGCTAGAAAGGGCTTGGTAAGTTGGGCTTTTGATTTCAATATGATGACAAGTCATCCATCACGCTGAACACTCTCTCCCTGCTCCCCTGCTCACATCTCTCTCTTCCAAACAGACTTTCTTCTTGCTTGCTCTCTCTCTCCTCCTGACCTCACTCCATACTCACTTGCTCCTTTTCTGCCCCCCCGACTCTCGGTCCCCTCCCTGCTGTCACTCTCAGTCAGGATGAAAAAAGGTCAGTGTAAGAGTCAGCTATGAGAAAGAACAGGAGAGTAAACAGGGGAGAGAGATCAAGAGCATTTTACACCCGGTATAAATATTTGCAGAAATGTGGCTGCAACACGTGGAACACACATGAAGAAAAATAAGGAGGGGAGAAGATTGCTGCAGTCAGATTTCTGCACACATGCACATGCGACCCACATGTAGGCATGCACATATACACAAACCTACAAAGCATTTTTAAAATCTTTCTCTATTGCTGGCATTTGAGCTGGTAGGGCAGTACAGTAAGCAGAAAGACCAACCTTTAACTAAATAGCTTGTGATGCAAGCCCGCATGTAACAATGTAGTGACCTTGAGCACAAAATCAAATCCCTCCAGAGTCAGATGACCATATGCTTCATAAGAAAAAAATGCTTTCCATGTTATTTCAGTTCCAGTGATTGTTATGTTAGAACAGAAGAGCGCTTATCTTGTATTACTGTGGATGATGTGACCTGTAGATGTGTCGTGAATTCACTGTCAGACCCTCGTCATCTGACTGACCGCTAAGCCTGCATTGCACACAGCTGGTTTCAGTATCACTACCTCCCTTGTAATTGCTGACAAGCCTGCAAGCATCCAGCGACACCATTGAAGGTCTTGGCTGTGATGAATGGACAGGTGAGGAGACCCTTGTCACTGAGAGCACGATAGCTCACAAGAAGCAACTGGGTGCTGACAGAGTGATAAGTTTATGCTAACAGATCATAGATAACATGTTAGATTGGCGAGACTGGCCCATGTTAGAAGTGCTGACAAACAGCAACAGCAACTTTTAAGAAATAGCACCGAGGGACTGATTAAAGAAGTTGACAGATAAAGATACTGTAAACACGCCTAACTTGGAATTCCCTTTTAATTTAAGATCCCAAAGAATTAGTGAGTCAAATCCTTAGTTATCAAAATTAATGGTAACTGATCCTAAATTGCTGGAGTAGTCCAAATGCATGGCTCTTTGTAGCTACCCTGCAAGAGAAAACAGAACATCACTGCTGCCTTAAAAGGAAGGAAACATCTTACAGATGCAGAAAGACATGGTAAGAGATGTTCTATCCCCCCTTTTCCAGTCGCGGCAGTCGCCTTCATCCAGCAGTCAATCCTAGCTCTATTTTCTTTTTCTTTATCTGTCCAGCTCTCCTCCACTGCTGCCTCCAGAGAAAGCTCACACAGACCTCTTCATTAGGCGGCCTCAATCATGACTGAGGTAGGCTGTTGGACTTTACCGACCTGCACCCTTGAAAATATTTCCTGAATGTTGAAAAAACTCTGAAATCAGGCATATATGGGAAGAGTGACATGATATGTGCCAGTATATGCAGTACCATTAAGGAGTCACATAGCTTCAAAATAAATTTTATTTATAGCCAAGTTTGCACCTGTCTAAAAATAGGACCTGTTTCCTAATTACCAGGAAACAGCCAAACAAATATTCTGTGGGTATTTAAGGAGCTATATGAAACCGTTCCTCGTTAAACAAATCATGTTTTAAATGTTGCTGAAATGTGTGGCAGCTTGCGGTGTGTATAACATCGCAAACACACACACACTGTCAGGTTAGTTTGCAGAGTTTGGCTAACCTTAGCAGTGCTAGCAGTAGTAGCCTTGGGTTCTTCTATGCTAGCATTCACATCCTGGTGCAGAATAAGGTTGCGCAGTTTATTCCGATAAGGCAAACATACAGCTGTTATTTTTTTTTTTCTTCATTTCACATAAAAACACTGCATAAGAGTGGCAGCTAGCGTGGCTGTCATCTTTTTACTTTACCTGTTTGGTCGTTTACAATTTCTAGTCACATACAGGGGGAGACAGACTCTTCAGCAGCTGTAGTGGATAATAAGAATTATATCTGGTACTGACATAGCAAGGACAGCAATCTTTAAATGTCCGTTCGCTCACATCCTTATAGTCACAACTTGAACTGTATCAATTTTGTGTTCATATGTAGCTAATCTTTTTTATTTATTTATTTATTACCAAATATTGTAATGTCAAAATTTTATTTTTTAAAGTATTTTTATTGGCAAACTAAAAGGTAAAAATCCTCCCTTGAATATTCACCAGTTACTGCTACAGGATACAAATGAAGGGCTCAGATGCAAAGATCTCAAAGTAATTTTTGAAATATCAGGCTCATATGTTCAGGTTCAGTAAGTTTATTCTAAATACAAGCAAAATGTTATTAATCACTGAATAAAATGGATAAATTAATGAATTGATGAGTGGAATATCTTCGTTTAAAAAATGTA
>VOQK01015446.1:8541-21245 GCA_015052645.1 Benitochromis conjunctus
AAAAAAAAAAAAAAAAAGCTACTCGTGTGTGTGTGTGTGTGTGTGTGTGTGTGTGTGTGCGCGTGTGTGTGTGTGTGTGTCTCTCTCTCACCGTTGCCACTATCCTCTTGACAGCTGCTGCTGAGAGCTCCTCTCCTTTGGGCTGCTCCACCATCGTGACCCCCAGATACTTGAGCTGGAACGTCATGCCCTCCAGTAGGGTCTCTCTCGTGTCCGTCCAGTTCTCCGGCAGCTCTGCAACATGAGAAACACACCGGTGACACTTCTGCTCACCACCATCCCAGCTGTTTGCACGGCAGGCTGAAAATTGCCCCGTCAGACATGTGAGCGCAGCTTGTAGGCTGCAGTAGATCTAACAGCAGCCAGAACGTGTCCTTTTAATGGGTCTGTGAGCCCTCCTTTCACAATGGTAAGATTATGCTCTAGTATGGAGTAAATTACACTTGTTACAGTAATCTCTTTGTCATCGTGACTGTTGCACCTTTAACTGGGACTGTGTGCTTAAGTTAGGTGAGAAACAGGAAAAGCAGCACCTTCGCCTGACCCCTTACGAATCAGCTGATTTGTTTACAAATAAACTCAATCATAATACTCAGAGTAGTTTTTGATTTACAGGCCCTCAAGGGCAATTTATTCAGCAGCAAAGCTGCATAATTTCTATGATGTAGAGGAAAAGAAACAACCACTGGTACCCTCCGTGTTAGATCCATTTCCTGATTTAAATGAAACCTTTCAGTGGTGTTACCACCATGTGGTATAGGTGGCTAGTCACAACAAAAGGAAAGGTTTCCTGTATACTAACATTCAGATAGCAGACTCATGTTTATAATATAGTCATATTTAAGACATAATATAACGTAACTGCGTGATCTTGTAAGATCAGTGGAAGATCTTTGCAACTGTTGCTTCACTGCCTCAGATTGCAACAGTTTTCTTTTTGCATAAAACGGGATGTCCTCATCTGTGGCCTCACATTCAAATTACATGATATTAACAGAATAATGCACAAAATAATGCTAATCATCCTGAGGGGGGATGTGGGGGTCTAGATTAGATTTTGCTGACTGAAGGGTGAATGCATTAACTTTACATCACAACATTACACATCCATGTTTTGCATGTCTTTTTACTTCATCAGTAAACAAAGACGAAGCAGCTGTAATGTCTTTTTAAGTCATGCAATAAACATATTTTTCCGTTCATAAAGAAAAGGTGGTTTTCATACACACAGTGTATCTCCAGTGTCCAAATCAGCTAGATTGGAGATTAGACTGTCTTTAACCTGCCAGTTAGGTTTTTTTTTTTTTTTTACCCCTGCTGTAGTTGTTGTTTTTTTATTTATCTAAATTCAGCTTGGTTTCAGTTCATTTCCAGTGTGAGTTTGCCATTTTCATTGTCTAAAAATGTTCTGTTGTGGCCTCAGTCATACTGGTTTCAGTGTTTCTGTTAATTTGATCTGATTCAGTGTGTGTCAGGGACAAAACTTCACATTTCACAAGTTCACATTAGACATGACAACAAAAACACCCTGTGCAGGCAGCTGACTCGGAGTCACGCCAACGTCCCCAAGCCTCGAGAAACATGTGCATCCATGCCTCCATAAGCTGTCTGTGATGGCACATGTGACCAAACTGAGGAAGACTAAAGCTAAAGACACTCTCAGTGAACTGAACTGTTTTTCATCATTTGTTTTGGTGAACTAGAATGACCTCCAGTGCAAAATCATGTGCTTCATAAGGTGCCCTTCACGCAGGCTTTACCCAGACATCACTGCTGTCACCCAAACTAAATGAGTATTTCCATCAGTAAAAATGATTCCATCAGCACATCTCCTGTTGTTTGGTACATGGGGGAAAAGTGAAACTTCAGACAATGAAACGATGGTGATAAAGTAGCTGTGAAAGGACGAGAGCTTTACCGTGAAGCTGGAAGTGTTTAGAGGAACTGTGGAGCTGCAGTTACTGACAGCGAGAGACTTTAGTTTGAGTTTAATTTGCATGAATCACACATTAGCAAAGAATAACATCAGTTTTGTTTTTTTGTTTTTTTAATTACTCTTCAGTGCATCTGTTCTGTTTTCGCACTTCAAATCTCCTGCTTCAATATCAGTAAATACACACAATTATACACACAATTAAGCACAGCCTCAGTTTCACTGCTATCCCTTTCTTTCCTATCGTCAACCTTTATTCTGTTAAAAACACTGATTAGAAAAAACACCAAAAGTTAAGGGGGAAAAAACAACATCAGCAGTAATGTGTAGATTATACAGCTCGTGCAGGTTCAAGAGGAAAAACTAGTCGCTCTTTCCTGTTTGCCACATTTCATTTATAATCCTGCCGACTCCCGCCGGTGAAGCTATTCATAAAAGACGGCTCAGGGCAAATTTGTTTTCGTCTTATTGTGCCAGTATGAATAAAGCGTCTGCATCTGGTCGAGTAACACCAAACTCACGACACCTATGTTCAGTTTATGCCAGCACATCGCATTAGATACCCAACAAAACTGAGTAAATTAGAAACCAGCTGCATAAACAGCAGGACCAAAGTTTCTGAGTTTCACTGTTCAGCCATTTGCTCCAACAATAAACAAGCCAAGCTCTCCTTGAAGCTCGTAAAAGGTTTAGCGCTTGCCTCTGTGTGGCGTGATTGAGAGAGGGACGGAGGGAATCCATTTCCCCCTCCATCAGAAAACATTATCAACAACAGCACTAACCCGGGGTCTTCAAGGTGATCGGCTGTCGGCGCCACAGTGTTTCTGTCCAAGATGTGCAGACAGGTGGAAGTGGGAAGAGGTTTCGGCCTTTTTAAGGGTTTCATAGGTTTCAAATCTTCCGTTTGTTAACCTAACGTTTCTCCTACTGATATTGGTCTTCTCTAAAGGAAGACTGTGAAAGAAAATACACAATTAAGTAATGCTTATTCACAGAGGTTTAAAGAAAATGGATGGGTGGTGTTAAGTACAGTAACACAGACTGCTCGTCTGCATGCAGGCTAATCGTTATGTCACGCTCGAAAGTCCTAAATGAGCAGCAAACATCTTATTAGACATGCAGCATATAAAACATTCTGGTCCACAGCTATGCTAAAATACCAGTGTGGCCTCTAACACAGTTATAAACAATAACAAGTTTTAAACTTTACATCACACTCGCTTTAAACGCTCACACGCCAAAAGCCGATGGCGCTGCATCTGATCACGATTATTTTGGTCAGTATTGTGATTCCAGTCATTTAGAACGTTTATTTATTTAAATGTAATATAATGCTCTTATTCATTATTATGTGACGGCTTTCTTTGAACCCAGTGATCATAAAAATCACACCAATCCATTACCACTGACACTGGTGTTTAAAGCAGGCTGCAGTCTAGTCCTGAGCAATAGCTTATGCAACCAAAGGTCCCTGCATCAGCACTGATATAGGAAGTGAAGAAGTCAAAACAGGAAACAAAGCGATTGCAAAGGATTATTGAAAGTTTCTACAGAAGGTCATTTCCAAATTTCTCTCTGAGCTCCGGCGCTGATTTATCGTTGAAATGCCAGTAAAGACCAACCCACGCATGCACAACACCAATGACATTACTTTTGGCACGCGGCTCCCTTGGCAAGGGTGACCGTGGCGAGCGTAAACTGCCAGTTAGGTCGAGACCAGCTGATGGGGCTTTGATCATAAAGCCCATTTCACAAGGGCGACCGCCCGTGCCTGCGTGCCTGAGCCTCCACCACAGGCTGGGGGTGCAGATGGCGACAAAGAAAAGCCCAGGCTGCGGGGGACTTGGCAGCCAATGCGAGACACCGAGGGAGGAAGCCAGCCGTGGACGGATGAGACACCATTAACTATGAAAACGCCGTGAGTTCTTCCCTTGTTGACCAGTGGCTCACTTTTAACCATGTTGGCTCGAGCTGAACTAAACCGAGAGCGAGGTTGGGCCTTTTTAACCAAAAACACATAGCTGTACAGGACAGGGGTTCAGCTGATTTAAAGTATGAATAACAAGCAGAGAAGTCTCAGTTATTTTGTTTTCATTATAGCACGGAGCAAAAACTGTAACCATATACAAATGTAGTTAATGGCACAGCACTAATCAGTAGATTTTACACTAAAGTGTGAAACATAAATCATTTTCGGCCTTTTTTGAGGAAAATTTTAACTAGTTCCCATTTTGTAAATGTAAATAAGTACTTTACTTTTTATTTAATCATTTTAAAACTGCTGAACAACCTAAAAGGAGACCACTGATGTCCAAAAAACTATTTCAGTTTTCCAAAGCTTTATGAACACAGTTACTGTAAACAGTAATTTAAGACACCATATAATTTAGGTAACATAAACCGTTTGGAAACAGCTGCTAGCCTATAATATTCCTTTGTTCTCCAGCCAAACCGACCCAGTGCGAGTGGTTATGGAGAATGGTTTTTAATGGTCTAAATGCAGCTCCAACCAAACCCACACTTAAGTAATGGGCGAGTCTGACAGTGAACGCCCACTCCAAGGTCGAGGTCTTTGAGCTCCTGAGTGTGGGGGGGGGGCAGATGAAGCTCTCCTGCTGAGCTGATCCTGCAGTTACATTAGTGCCTGGATAAGAAAAACACTCACTATAATAGAATCTGTGGTGGACAATCAGTAACTGCTATTCATCATTGAAACCAAGTTACAAGCAGTCTGTGGAGGGCATAAATGTCTATTAGGAGGGGCAGGCGCTCGACATGTTTGCACACAAACACAGCATCCAGCAGAGCATCTGTCCACTCACGGTAATACACTTTATTTCACTGTTAATCTGAGACGCTGTAATCTCATCTCATATCTGCTGTGCTTGTTTTTAGAGGGGGGTCAGCATGATTTTACTGTATAAAGTCACTTTACTGTGCTATATTCTGCTTTTATAGTTAAAATGAATCATCAATTTAATATTTAATTTAAATTGTACTTTTCATTGCGGGTTTTTTTTGGTTTTAAATTATTCCGCTCCATACTGTTTTATATTTAACTTTTTTTTTCCTCGCCTTTTTCTCCATTTGCTTTAGCTCACCTTTCATTTGCTTACATTCTCTCTCTATTCCTTTCTTTGCCTCACCTTACCTCTCCTTATCTTCTCTTTTTCTCACCTCATCTCACCTTTCCTGTAATGGATAGAAACACAGGCTTAACCTGCACGGTCTGAACATCTCTAACCTTGAATGCGTGCTTGTGTTTGTAGAAGAGACAGCGAAGCTTCAGCTGAGAGACTTTGGGTGTTTACAAAAAAGCCACGCTGCTGACAGGTCTGCTTCAATGAATTTCAACAAACTGTCAGACGTGCTCAGTAAATGCTCCGAGTGATTCAAGGATGAGGAGATACGCCAATCACAGAACACACACAGGCTCTGAAAGGCGAGCCGCTGAACCACGCGTGACCAGCAGTTCACCCTGACTGCAGGGACTCAGGAATCCCTCATCGAGGAAGGATCTGGGAAGGCGATCGTAAGACAAGACTGCACAGATAACAAGTCGAGACTTCAAGTTCAGCAGATGAGAAGCAACGAAACAACAGCTTCCTTCAACAGCTGACGTGGTAGCGGTTCAAATGAGCAACTCTGGAACTGGAGCTATATTTAGCCTGGTGCATACACCCAGAGTGCTGCTTTATATGCAATAATAATCCATTTTCATATTGGTCACATTTGCATTAGCACAACTAACACCCCCACCAGCAGCAGCCTCTGTGCAGCTGCAGTGCTGATTAGAGCAAACTTCAAAGGCTTCTCAGCCGGTCAGTGAGAGCTGCTCATGGGCGACACTGCCTGTAAATAAGCCTGAGAGAGCAGGTGGTGGAGCGCTGCTGTTAGCGGAGAGGACAGGACAGGTAGAGCCGGTGCTTATCAGCGAGCACGAGGGTCTAATTAGGCAATCTTCTTCAAAGGATGGAGCAGATAAATAAACCAGGGTGGTGCATTTTGGTCCCTTTCTGGGTCAGATGGTCATGTGCTGCAAACACAGCTGGTTCTGCCCAAAGGGTATAAGTATAATGAGCTCTCAGTCACAGAGGTCTACAGACCAGCGAGTGATCACGGAATTCAAACTCTTCTCTAGTAATCTGTGGCTGCCAGGTAAAAATTGTATTGCCCAGCAAAATGGCGAGGGGATGCTGGAGGCTACTGGAAGTCGCTAGGTGAAACTGGTCACAAAGAGGTATACGATGCTGCTCCAAACCTCCTCCTTGCAATGACTTTGGTTGCAAGCAGGTTGCAGACACTGGAACAAACACACAACTAACTCACTGAAGCTACCGTGAAACTGAAAAGTGTGACGCATACCAAAAGCCTTCAAAGTAAAAGGTGCACCAGTAAGACAAGACTTACTTTCATGGTGAACAGTTTCCATTTTTAGTACGTGTCAAGCTTTTCACAGTTTCACGCCTTTCTGCAGCAATCTGCCTGCAACCAAAGCAATCACAAAGCAGCTTTTCAGAGCTTCTTTTCGACAGATTTCACCCAGCCTCCAGCAACCACTCACCAACCAGTCTGGGAATGCACTTTTTCCCTGTGGCTGTCGGTTTGTTGATGTCTAGGCCTGTGTGACTGACATGTAGTCATACATTATGTTAAATGTTTTGTTTGGGGGGGAAAATGCATCACATCAGAGTTTTATCATGTGTTTACATCATCTGCAGAGTTCACATCATTAGGAACAAAGACTGGGAAACTGATTCATTAGTTTGAATATAACTCCTCCAAAGTTAAATCATTATAATAGAAACACACCAGACATGTGCACCAAATGCAAAACAAGGAACTCTTTGATTGACTGTCGTAAAAACACGCAGCTCAGTTTTGTCGGTTTTACTGCTGCACTGAACAAAGTTATCCTTGGAAATAAAACACGTTGACAGAGTCGCCCACGCAGTTCATGTTGTTGAATCCACACTTTTTTTTCTTTCTTTTTTTTACATGTTTAAGTTTTGATATGACAAAGGTTAAAGCAACAGTATCACAGACTTGTAATAACCCCTGATTAAGGAGCCTCTGACAGCCAGCCTTTGAGGCATATACAGCCTGTAATCACACAGTTCACTCCGCCAATCAAATCCTGCTGCCATCCCCTCTGTCACCTCCTGCCTCGGACAAGTTTCAACACTCCCAGCAGCAGAGGAAGAGGCGAACCAGGAAAAATGTACTGCTGCTGCTTCATCGCTCAACTGCTGACGTGAGAACCAACAGCTCACAGTAAACTGAGAAGAATGTAATGTGTGTGATGTCTGGATCAAATGTTCCTGTAACCGACTATGACAACAGGTCATTAAAGTGAAGAGATTTCTGCACAGAGTCTCTCTGACAGCATTTCACAGTGTATGACAATGTCGGATTGTGTTCAGCTCACACTTCAAGCTCCTGAAATCTGTGGTTATTTCACTGAATTTCAGTTTTATAGCCAGTGTGCATATCAAAAACTGGAGCACAGAAAGAATTATTCATGACTGGATCTTTGTCACATCTTACAACCTTTTCCATCACCTCTGTTATTTTACTTTCTCTAATGCCTAAAAAGCAGCGCTGAAAAATCCTCCATTTATCCATCCATCCATCTTCTGCTGCTTATCCCAGTCCAGGTTGCTGCAGCAGCAGTCTAAGCAGAGACGCCCATACCTCTCTTTCCCAGGACACACCGTCCAGCTGTTCTGGTGAAACCCCGAGGCTTTCCCAATCTCACCAGTGTGGACATTCCCAAAACACCTCACCTACAAGGCACCCAGGAGGCAGCTTAGTCAGACGCCCGAGCCACCTCAGCTCCTTCAGTGAGGAGAAGAATTGGCTCTACTCTTAATGGCTTCAGAGGAAGCTCATCTCTGTAACGCTTATTCTTTTGGTCATTTCCCACAGCTCATGGCCATGAGGGGAAGGAAATCAGATCAACCAGTAACATCAATAGCACCACATTCACACTCAGCTCTCTCTTCAACATAATTAGAGACGTTACACTAATCCTTCTGCCAGTTCCTGCTCCAGTCTCCTCCACCCGGGACAAGGAACTCATTCCCATACTTTTTCAGCCTATTCCAGGTAATCCTTGTCCAAATTCATTCATAAACATGCAGCTTTTCCCCCCCATGTTTTACTCCAAGAAAACCAAAATGTGTCACCATAAACCATGAGAGGACATTCAGTCCTCTGTCTGGGGACAGCAGCAGCAAAAGTAAAAACAGGAAGAAGCCGCTCGGTTTTAAAGCTGTGAGCGCCCAGTTACTTTTACAGCCATTTGCTACAGCTTGTGTACTGTGCACATATACTGTACTCATATCATAGAGTAGACATATCCCAGAAGCAATGGATACGTGGCTAGAGCAAGGGGATTAGCTTAAACTTGCAGAGTACACCTGGTATTTGGTCAGATAAAGGTTAATGTTTGATGGCTTGGCATCCAGGAGGTGGTCTCAGTCAGGCTGATTTGGTCCACACCTGGGTGCAATTACTGTGTTCACACCTGCATAAACAAACCCGCTGGGGAGGTAGAGCCATTTCAACTCACAAAACATCGCAGGTGTGAAAACACTCTAAAAATAGGGTTAACCTATAACCCTCCTCAGGTGAAAAGCTGTTAGGAGTGCAATGATAAAGCTCAATATCAACTCACACACACTAGCAGATACACCTATGGTATCAATTTCAAAATCCTATGTAGCCTTGTTGAGTTTGAACTTGTCCATGATTTTTAGTAGATAAACCTCTGGTATCCAAACCTCTGGGTGTCCATGCTGCCCACCTGCCCACCCACCTCCTGCCCAACAATACCCCATCAGCCCTTTACAGCTAAGGAGTAAAACCAAAATAATAGCATATGAATGGCAAACTGCAGGTTAAAGTAGGACTCATAATGTATTTATACACCTCAGCCTAAATTTTAAGATTAGGTCTGAAGGGGTAAAGAAACATGTTATTAGTGAGATATGGCAGCCAGGCCCAGCTGCAGCTGTCCATATCCTCTAGTGGTAAAAGGCAGAACACATAAGGTTGATGGTCTTGGCCGCTACTTTAAGGTTCGATCATTACCCAGAAGTTTTCATGAAGTTTTAATGAAGCTAAAACTACAGAGGGAGATGGGTCCTTTTGATGCAACAAGAGATTAGGAGAGGCAAGACACCACAGAAGTCTCGGGAATTCTAATCAAAGGGATTTGAGCGATGAGCCTGTGCAGAAGTGGTAAAGCAGTGGCGATGGTGGCGAGTATTTTGGTCAAAGCCAACACAGAGGAAGGTCAGAGAGGATGAGGATCACTCTGCTCTTTCTGGCCATGCCTCCATTTTCAGATGGGTGACAAAGGACAGACGGAGGCACAGAGACATTTAAAGACAAAGACTGAAGAAGATGAAAAAGAAGGGGAAGTGAAATATTTGTAAAATATTTTTAAAGTAAGGTACAAATCTGCACATCAAGGCAGCAGACGCACATAAGTGCCGCCTTTGTACAACAAATGTAATGGACAATTAGGGAGATGCAACAGTTTAATCACTGTGGAAACAGCAGGAGCACTCCACTGCTCCGTGAGTGCAGACTATATAATGCAGTTCATACTGTGGAGCTCCCAGAGAGGGAGAGAGACGCAGCCATACAGGCACAAAAAACCCACAAATCACCACCAGAGCCATGCTGACAACCGAGTCATTTTGTCACTGCGATCTATTCTGCTTCCAGCTGACATTAATAGCATTTCTCTGCTTGAAAATGGATGAAAGCTCATCTCCAAATACAAGACATGATTGCACAAGTGCTGAGAACAAATAAAAGATAAATAACAGTAACAGTCTTTTCAGCTCAAGGGACGCATGATTTGCATTTGGCCCCGACAGCTTTATTAAGGAGGGCGGCCCCCAAATTGCTCCCCCTCGCCTGCGACGTCAAATCAGCTGCTAAGAATCATGGTATTATTGTTGGGAAACATTTCAACTTACATGTGTAAGCTCAGACAGTCTGCTTTCTTTTATCTAAAAAACACTGCACAATTCAAACCTTTACCATCAGCCAGTAACCTGGAACAAATTACATGTAATTTTCTCCCTCCTAGATTACTGTGAGCCGTTGTTCACACGAACTCGACCAGAAGATGCAGCTAGGCCGCTAAATTCTGCAATCCAAAGTATCCGCATTCCAGCTCCGATCACACCCCCTCGAGGCGATGCTTGCAATGCCATTTAAAATAAATCTGGGTCAAACTTTTTACAGAACTTCATGCGGTAACTCAACAACAATGTGACCGGGCTTTGTGAGTCACGAACGGTGGGCAAAGGATACCAGTTGCGTGTCAACTGCATATTTTGGTGTCTTGATTCTTGTTGACAATGTTGCTGTTGCTATGGAACACTTTGTTAACATCTGCCGTGTCTGTGAGGTCATCTTTGTTGTGGTTGTATTTATCTGAAATGAATACAGAGAATTTCCAAAGGGATAATAAACACTACTAACTCACTCTCTAACCAGGTAGCCTGTGATCGCACGTCACCCCTGTGCTTGTTTCCCTTCACTGGCTTCCAGTGAAATTTAGAAAGCGTCACATGGCCAGCCTCTCTGGCCATGTGATCGGGGCTTTTTCTTTAATAATTTCCTTTTGGATATGGTTCCCAGTAAATGCCTGCATGAAACTATATGTAAGAATCTATGCTTCAATCTGTGTTTGTATCTACACTAGGTTTTACAAATGCTATACAGATAAAGTTAGTGTAACTATGATGTGACTGAGTCAGATCTCTTTTATCTTTGCGTGATGAATCACAATCACGTCCAACGGTGGGAGTTAATAATCCAACAGGATGTCGGAAAATCCTTTTATATTCCCGTTATTGACATCATCCAACAAGTGAAAGTTGTTGGCATGTGAGTAAGCTGCTGTAGTGTCAAAACACTCAGTTGCAACAGTTATTTATTCCCCCATGTTTGCTATGAATCATTATTTCAGATTGCAGAAAGTAGGGAAGGGCAACTAGCAGCCAGTGTGACACAGTTTGGATTGACACACAAGCACAGATAAAGATGTCACCACCAAAGCAGAGTGGACGGGCCGAGCCTGCAGCATTGACAGTTTGCTCCTGTGTTAGGACCAGAAAGACGCTTACAGCACTGAGAAGTCGCTGCATGGTGCCACGTGACAGGAAAGGATCCCAGTGCACACGTCTGTAACCTCTGGATCCAAACTGTCAATGACTCATTGTTTTTGGCTTGGCTGGACACGCTCCGGCACACCTGCATACTTTCTCATGAACAAAATGGGGAAAATCAATCTTCTCTGCAGTTTCAACTGGTTTAAAAAACACATTTTATGGTCACACAGAGGAATCTGCTCAGGAAAAAATACAAATCTGGCAATCCACAGGGTTTCAGGTCTTGCTTTGGTTGGAAATGTGCGTCACCCTGGGATACTGGGAAAGGCTGCACTGCCTGGCTGCCTTTCATATGATCCTCCCAGACAATCAGGGTTTAACAGAGGTAACGCCACTACTCTACAGACAGCGAGGGATAGCCAGCTGTCAACCCAAACAAACTGGCACGGATGTCTGCTGCAAAATGTCAGGGAGCATTTAAACCACTATGATTAACATGATTCTGTACAACAAATTAAATTAAAGGGCCAAAACAGCAGTTTAACAGTCAGATTTAATCTTCACAGCCCATTTATTCACACGCATGATGCAAATTTATAAAAACATCACATGCAAAGTGCACATAGACTCTCATGGACTGACTTCAAAAAACACACTATAGCCCGTCACCACGATGTGGGGATCATTTACACATTTAAGACCCGCAGGAATAATCAAAATACCCATTAATCTAAGCATATATACTGTGGTATCCTCAATGAAAGCACACAACCTCCAGTGATTTATTAAATACTTAAATACGATTTCACAAATATGCAAAAATATTATATTTGCCAAATATTTTATACCAAAAAAAGAAAAATGACATCCAGTACTCATCTCGGACATAAACTACAATTTCTGAATAGCACTTGTTCTCTTCTGTAGCCTTGGTGAGGTCACTGCAGGCTCCGGTTTGAGTCAGAGTACATTTAACTGTACGTTGTCTCTGAGGAACAAGCTGAATAAATGTCACGGCGTGCCACAGGAACAGCCCGGGCCTCCAAGCCAACAGGAAAAGGAGATGGGAAGCGCAGGTACACGCTGATTAGCAGCGCCGTACTAAATTACACAGAGGTGTGTCCACGAGTAAATCGATCACAGATTTATCTCTTAAATGGTGGGTGAATAGCACAATGTTAACTGCTGGCACTTAATCCCCCTTGCTGACAGAAGTCAGACTACGGAGCAGATCCCTCAATCCCAGCTCTGATCCTTTGGGTAGTCCAGGTTGCGGTGTAGGTCCTTCAAGAACTTGAGCTTAACCCTCAAACTGTTCCTGAGCAGTTTTTGCCGAGTCAAAGCTGCATCAGGAGACCACTGTCATTGGGGAGTAACATTGCCATAAGACTGTGTCAGATTACAATGCTAAATTGGGTGATACACATCAAAGTAAGAGCTGCATGAATGCCAGGTCCAGCTTCCTCTGCAGAGCTTTGAATTATAGCAAAGTGATTAATATTCATTGTTTTGCTTTCAGTAAAAATGTCAAAAACACCTCACCATCTTGTGCATTAATACCTGTGCTCCAATTACAAAACCTTATACTTGTGAGAAAACAGTGTAACATGGATCCTTTGACACCCCAAGTGACC
>VOQK01015446.1:21399-32256 GCA_015052645.1 Benitochromis conjunctus
TTGATTTTGAAAAAAAAAAAAAAAAAAAAAAAAAAAGGGAAAAGAGAAAAAAAGGGGGGGGGGGGGGGGAAGAAAAAAAAAAAAAAAAAAAAAAAAAAAAAAAAAAAAGCCCAATTCCAGTGTTATTAGATTCCAATCAGGACTCTCTGGGCTAATTTAGAAACTGCTGACTCAGGGGAGGAAAGATGCCTGAAGGTACAAACAGAGACAAAAGCCCCCCTCCGAAAAAAGTTCTACATCTAAGCCAATATGTTCTGTTCAGCCTTTTGATTCCAAGTGTGGAGTAAAATCATCACTCACAGAGCTGTGCATTATGGGAGAAGGCTGAGAGGGAGCATTGTTAAGAAAAGAAAGAGTGAGTGTTAGTCAAAGGGAAAAACTGTGTTAGTCCACACGGGACAGTTATCATTGTCTGTCCCGGCCTGGTACAAAAACCGATACAGTACCATTGTCCCGTCTTCCTTTGAGCTGCAGCTTCAGTGGAAACTGTTTTACAAATGACTGAAAACCCAGGTCAAAGCCTCTGTGTGACATCCACAACTAAAACCATTAAGCACAAATGACCACAGAGGCATAAACAGACCAGTTCACTAAGGGAGCAATCGATACGAAACGAGATCAAATGAACAGTCAGCGAGGATCCATTTAGCCAATCAGCATGTGACCTCGTCTGTCTCAGTCCCTGAGCTGCAAGATGCTTCTCTACTTTCATCCTCTAAACCTGCAGGTTAATCATAATAATCATAATCAATATCAGAACAGTTCCAAGGAGACAGCGCACATGTTGCATGAGCGTGCAGCCATCAGCGTTTATTTGGGCCCATCTGAAACAACTTTGACTGAAGGATTTGCAGAAAATAAGAGTCATATAGCTGAAGCCTTAACATTGAGACACATGTCACTCAGTATTGGCCAAATCCACTCAATGAAGCAAAGTGAGGAGATGAGAGGAGAAATGAAAGGTCATGCCAGTCAGGGATTACAGCGGATGACCAGCTGAGGCCAGAATGTACTCTCAGCAGGAATCTGGGTTATGAAAGTGATCCTTAAAGCGCTCTGCGCGGAGTCACGGCTGCACTCTAACGCAGTTCAAATCAGTCTCACTGAAAGCGATGCAGTCTCCACAAACTCAAGGGATGCACGGTGCTCCCTGTAGCCTATGCACATAAATATACAGTTACACCTAATCTGTGAAATATTAAAGGAGGTTGCTCATCAGGCATGATAAAAAAAAAAAAAAAATCATTGAAAAACTGATGAGGTCAGAAATTTGAGGAAAACAGAGTGTGCCCGACCCATACATACATGACCATACAGAGGAGTGGAAGATGCTGCATTCACACTAAACTCATGTTAGTTGATTTTTCTTCTATAGGTTCAGTCTCATTTTTCAACCAGCAGGTCTTTAGAACAATTTATCTTAACAATTTTGTGGACTGGATTCTTGGCTTCGTCACATAAATGAAAGTTTTCTCCTTGCAGGGATTCATTTTAATCCTGTGCACAAATGAGTCAGAGCAGGTATGAAAACAGGCCTATGATAAAGTGGACTGACTCAAATAATCACATCCAAATAAAAAGATATAACCAGCGCGTTTAGAAAATGCTCTCATACACTAAAGATCACGTGCATTAAAGCTGTGATATTGGAATCTGTGCAATCTTAAAAATGTCTTGGGACTATTATTTATTCATAACTGAACCTTGAAGCAAACTGGAGCTGATGAAGAGGACACCAGCATCTCAAGATTAAAAAAAAAACATGATTATCTTATTTTATTGTGCTTGGTTTTGTGATTTGGTCACTTATCTGTAAAGAACAAACTCCACAGTTTCAGCAGTTGCTTAGTTTGACTGTACTCTACTCCTTTGCATAGAGTTTCAGTTTCTTTTTTCTTGCTTAGGGCACATAGCACCAAAGTGCAGGCAGCGTTTTCCCAGCAGCCATCACTCAAAAGAACAGGTTGGAGGTTTTATATCCAACAATGGTGTGCTGTAATTGTTTTTGAAAAATGTAGGTGTGGGACGGATGGCTCATCCACAGCAAAACAACAAGATAAACGAGAAAAATCAATTATCCCATCCGTGCTTTTACTTAACCGCTTGTCCAGTTAATGCCCATCACAGCTGGCATAGAGTCAGAACTGTGCCAACGACTGCACTTATTTTTATTCCAAATAATTTGGATCTAGCTCCAGGTAGGAGTTACAAGGGCTGGAGACACCCAATAGGAGGTTCTTCACCAAACAATTACATTAAAAAAGTCTGGGAAAAAAAAAAAAAAACTTTTATTTGACTGTTTAAATCTTTGACACTCCAATATTGCCTAAAGTCCAGATGGATGTTTGTCTCGTTTAACACGTCAGCATTTTACACCTGGGACCACAGATCGACAGCATGACCCTGAAATTAAAGCGGTATGCAGGCCAACCCCTCTACAAATGTACTCTCTGCACGCCGACTCCAGTGCGTTTGGGTGTGTCTTTGCAGATTTATTTCAACTTCTGACACCAACACAGAAACGCAGATCCAAGCAGGGCTGAGGAATCCTGAGGCGTTTTCACCACAGCGACAGTTTTCCAAAAAGTTTAGATTTAATCAAAGGTCAGAGAAGATAAACCAAACAGAACCAATGAATCTGTGCCAACCTGAACCCATGCGTGCCTTAAATTAAAGCAACAGGCAAACCAAAGCAAATGATAACTAATCTGAAAGATATGAGCCTCCCAGGAGGACAGAGACAGACATCTTGGGAGGAAACAAGTTCATACAGACGCCAGGCAGGTGAAGTCATTTCCTTTATGAGCCTTGCATTGTTAACCAGTAAGAAAAATTCAGGTTCAGCAGCCAAACTGGACATGAGGCCGAGGGCCACAGGACAGCATAGTGACTCTTTAGATAGACTGCCCAGCATTTCCTCCAGGACAGCTCTCCAGGTTCCCTCATACAGCCCTGAAAGCCAAAAAGAGTTCAGGGCTGCAGTGTCGTGTGAAAATAACTTCACATTCATAAATAATCCTCTTTCCAGTCCCACAGACTTCATATATAGAATGACTTAATGGTAAAGAGGAAGCGTGAAATTTGAGGATTGTGCTGATGCTGAACAGGGATGCTTGATTCCTTCCTCCTGGCTGAACACTCGAAAGAGATCCATAAATCATTACAGATACACTCAGTCGAGTTACAGAAAGGAGGACTGTCTCTACTGTAGGTGCACAGGAATGCTTTAGGACTTGTGTAGCTATTTAAGCATTACTGACTCAGTTGCTCGACAGATCAAATAGAAGGAGCTGTACCCGTGGACTGGAAGACTAAACTGCTAACAAAGAGAAGGCTATCTAAATACACTTAATTGGTGTTGTAGGCTCTCTTCTTTCCTCAAGTGGTGTTTATTTCGTCACCAACATGGCCTACTAACAATGGACCAAAGCAACACTGACCATATGTCTAGACATGTGGCTAAAGGAGATTACGCGAACTATTTCTTTCCTCGAAGTCATGCTGTTTAGACCCTTACTGGTGTCTCAGAGTGGCCGAGTAAACTGAAAGCAGCCTGCACGGTGAAAGCAGGTGTAAATGTGTTACATCCTATTATTTAAAATACAACATGAAACAGAAGACAGGCTTAGCTGACGCAAGACTTCTAGCTTTTCTGCCATAAATAGATTTATGTTTTCATGTCCAAAATAACACCACATAGAAAGGTTTCACTTTTCTGATCACAAATTTAAACCAGCCAGCTTCACCAACACTAAATACCATGTTTAAATCCAACAATCACATTCGTCTATTTCCCCAACAGCATCTATTGTTCTCTGGGAGAAACAGTGAGGAAGCATAACTGTGCAGCCCTACCAGCACATGCTCACACATGACCAAACAGAAGCAGCTTATAGATACAGATAACAGGGCTGTAAATCAGTAAGGACTTTACACTCCATAAAGGAAGCCAGCAGGATGTGAGCTCTATTACAGCCTGGCAGATACTTTTGGATGACTCTGCGTAGGGGACGGGGCGCCGGGTGACCAGGGCCAGAGCAGGGATGATGGTACTTGTACAGTTTATGGGAGCAGCTCGCCAGGTTTGGCTGATAACTTAGCACATCACCCTCTTACATAAACACGGGTGGCGTCTGAGGTCATGCCTTTACTCACCACACCCTATACAGACAATTATATATTGATCACTAAAATATTTGTAAAACCACTTTTGGACACTGATTCATGAGTCAGTATCTTGTATTGCGTTAGCAGCAATAACTTGAAAATCTCCGACAGCATGGCTGAAGAAGAAAAGAATCGAGGTGCTGCAATGATCCAGCAAAGTCCAGACTTAAACCTGGCTACACTCACAAGGGAAAACACTGGGTAGAGACCCTGTTACAACCAGGATTACTGTGATATGTGGAATAAACTTCTGATCACATTGCCTTTTAAATGGATGTTTTAAAGACATGCATGATGTCTGTGATCACCCAAAGCTATTTTGATGCGTAAAGTCAGCAATAAATTGGCACCAAGACAATCTCGTATCAGTCTGTGATTAAATGGGGTCAAGTAGGCAATTGCATGCAATCTGCTTGCGATAACACAACAATTAACTAGTCTGTTACCATCTGCTTACACAGAAATTCATATTATTTTGTCAATTCTGTATTCAGAGTCCAGACAGAGCTCTGAAAACATTACTAAATTCCTCTTCACTTACATGAAACCATCACTGATCCATCTCAGAGGGATTGCAGATTCTTTGGAGACAGGTTGCCTCTCACCAGGAGACCTTTACAATCAAAAGTTTCGAGGTTGCCCATTTGGTTGCTTTAACTACTTGTAAGTGTAGAGAAAAAAATGTAATGCAATCATCAGTCACAATGAGGTTGATGTGAGAGACTGAGAAACTCCTACAGAAAGCAACTACTTCAAGTTGTTCCTGCTGTATGTGGATCTACAAGCAACTGAATCATGAGATGAGTGATTTAATAAAAAAAAAATTTTTTTTTAAAACCAAACAGCCATGGTCTGGCTTCCTCAAATTTACAAGGCAGCTGACATCAACCAACGCAAATAACAGATGTGGTGTTTAACATGCAGTACTGCTATCTGCTATCTAACAAAGGTGTAAAAATACACATCATGAAAACTTTGATCAACATCAACTTTGGTGTACACATAAAGGTCTCAAATGAAACGTAGTCCACGCGCTCACACACAAGTCTGGTCAACTCAGACATTTGGCAATCTAGCGGTTTCAGTACCGATGACCTCAGGAAACATCAAATTTGTGTTAGAAAATCAGCACTTATACAACTATCTCACTCACACGTGCACACAAAGACATTGCTTTTGTGACCTAAAAAAAGATGTCTAATGTTACATCCCACTCTACCACCTATCTGGAAAAAAATCCAAACTATGTGGACGTAATGAGAGGGCAGCGTAGGAAAGCATTTTCAGCCAGAAAAGAAAGCGTGTCGTTTAAAGCTATGCAGGAAACGACTGCAAAAAGCAGGGCAAAGGGAACGGAGCAAGCACTGACGTCAGGCTATTCTAAAAGGCTGACAAACGGCAAGCATTCAAAGACACGGGAGCTTAATGAAAACAATAACAGCACCTGTTATGACCTACCACTGACAGTAGGAGAAGAGGAATGCAGTGCTGATGCATGCCAATGCTGTGAATAGGCTGCTCTGGGAAGGCCAAGCCCACACACAGGAGGAACGAGACTAAAAGAGGCTAAACTTTGCCCCTAATTGCATATACAGACTGAAATGTTGTGCCTTTAAGGCAACACAATCCCAGCCAGAGGGCACGACATTAAGTGAACCTTTAATTCTTACTCTGCATGAATGTCACGTTTGAAAGCAGGCTACACTTTACATCGAGAACACCAGATAACACGAGTTACTTTTTACTCACAGCACCAAAACAGTCAAGTGTGAGAATATACTAACAGACTGAAGAAAAGAAAAAAAAAGGTGACACATTGTTTGTTCATACACAAAAACAGGAACCCCTAATAAATTAGACATGTGGGTGAAAGAATCAAACCATATAAGCAGCTGCTGTGAAAAGGCTGACTACACTGAACATGAGAAATGCCTTCAACCCAACACAAAGTTTAAAGTATACTTACTTATATCGAGGGTTTGTGTAACCACACTAATGAGTAAAGACATGCATACTTGTTTCTAAATATGTAACAGATGCTTTGGTAAAAACAAAGACTGGCGGTTTGAACTTGTACCTTCAAATCATTAATTTAGCAGTGTTATTATTTTAGTACGCGTTGTGTTTAGATTTAGATTTTCGTCGATGTCCAATTTGGTTTCCGGTGTTTGTGTGGTTGAAAACAGCGCAGTAACAGCCCTCCGAGTCTCCTGTAGTGATTAAAGATCTAAATCGGCGGTGCTGTTCATGATATCACCGGTATCTGTACAGTATATGGGTACATCAACGTGACAGAAACTGAGATCTTGAGCCGTATCTGGTGTTTGCGTATCCAAGAACAGTGTACAGTTTGTGATTAATAACTTCAGGTCAGTGTTCAGATGTTGATAAAAGGTAACCGCGTGGTGCATGGGACACATTAAAGCAACAAGACTTGATGTGAATTGACACAAAATACATGCTGGGCGAGATCAATTAAATCAATTCTGCTTTGGTCATCACTTTAAACTGGGCGGCTGTGAATATCAGGTTTGATCTTCTGACACCATCTTCCATCAGCAAAGAAGAGCAAGCTTACAGTTTGTCATGCAGAGACAGGAAAAAATAAGACGGCTTCGTGGTAGGTTTGGAAAATATTTTACTGGATTCCAGATTTAGGTTGTAGTCCTCCTCCTTGGCTCTCCGGCGACTGTATTCACAAACAAGACTAACTGTGCGGTGTATGAGGCACAGTCAGGCAAACAAAAACTGAGATGTCTGTGACTCAACACAAACACACAACACAGAAATTCTGCTAACATATTTTGAGTTTATTCCTTTTTTAATTTAAAGAAACTTTTTTTTCCTCCTATTTTGTAGACAAAGTAAGCATAATTTCGTAGTAGCCATTTATACTGCACGCATCTGCTATGACCTGCAACTGCTGATTGATGTTGTTGCATCCAGAGTTAGAGTATCTATGGACACTGGCTAAGATATGAAGCCAACTTTATATCTATTATATTTTCTGTTTGTTTTATTATGTTTACAGTTCAGTTGCTCAACGTGGGGTTTATTTACTGTCATGTTAGAACAGTAAAGCTGTAAAGCGAGGAGCTAGGTTAATGACTATTAGTGTGGTAGCAACAAAAGGAGAGTGCAGAGCTCGCTGAGAGTGGGTAATCACTCACCGAGACAACACTGATAAATAATGATTATATTTAAATATCAGTAATTACAGTATTTAATGCGAGATGCTTAGCTGGTGCCATAAACTCAGTTCCCACAGGAAAGACGGGATTATGCAGCATTACACTAAATGCAAGGTACACTGATAGGTGTTCAAATATAATTATATTTAAAAATGATTTTAAGACAGAAGTGATCACACCTAAAGGGTGAGCCCAGTACCATGATGTAGGCAAAAAAGTGTTAGAACTTATTTAAGCTGCTGACTATCGCACACAGTGAAATGAAACTTGAAAATTCATCCACAATTAACATTTGAAGCTTGAGGCAAAAAACCGCCGGCCCACCGACTGTCTCAATCCATCCCAACAAATCCTAACAAGAACTAGCTCACTTCCCAGAATTCAATAAATGCTGTAGCTTTCTTAAATACATGAACAAATCATAATGTAAATACTCTGTGACAACAGATAACGGAGCTAATGTCTCAACCTGTGGATCACCTCAGACTCCAGCAGCTTAATGTGTAGTTTTTAGCTGTAATCCTTCATTTGCTCAGTGTAGGGGCACATGAACCAGCACTCCACCTGCTGCAGGTTCTGGTTAGAGTGACCTTCCAGCTCACAGCAGATCTTCAAAGAAGAGCAAGGACTACCATCTCCAGCTGTAGCTCCAGACAGTGGAGCTAGAGTCTGTCGAACCACAAGTCTCACAATAGTGAGTGGTGTACTGATGCAGGCCTGAATTTTTGTATCTATATGTAAGATCTAAGTGTACAACCAGCATTTTAAGTGTATTTTACACCACACTAACGAAAAGTAGTCAAGGATTTCTAACAAAGTTCTTGGTTTTAGGATAACTTTATTCTGTCATGTCTACCAAAATAATGCATTTAAACCAATTTCATTGTGTGATCATTTGCTTATCACTTCTACACCTCTGAAAGAGCGTTACAACCTTAAACATTAAAAAAGGCTCGTCAGGAGTTCTGCCAACTTTTCCCATTTTTAAAAACTTGAAACCTCTAAAAAACACTGAGAGGAACAGCTCAGGTGTGAGAGAGGAACAGCTCAGGTGTGAGAGAGGAACAGCTCAGGTGTGAGAGAGGAACAGCTCAGGTGTGACCTCTGCCACAGATTCCACATGGAGGGGAAACTCCATTATCAGCTGAGCTGATCGATTATTCATCGGAGGGGTCTGCGTAGCTGCTGCCCGGTCCCGTGTGGAAGGACCCTGCTGATTGCGCATCACTCCCAAAACAAAGCATCGATTGGTCTGGCACGTGTAAGCACTGTCAAGCCAACAGCTCCATTGTCTGTGAAACAACATTTAAAAAAAAGGCAGAGGCATGGGAGCAGGGGCAACCCCCCACTCTTTGTGCAAGGCAGCTGAGCATGCATGTGATGATTGCAGAGCAACATGATCATCATCATCATAGAGCATCCTAAAGACACCTCCGCGGTGTTTAAAGGATCCCCCCCTTAACACAGCCTCTTCATTTTTGTGTTTCCCAGTGTGCATCGCCTAGCAACAGGGTGAGTTGCAGGGCTTGTAAAGGCTTGCCAGGAAGGAGACCGCTCATCTCTCCGTGCCTGCTCCTGCCTCCTTAAAGTCCAGATTACAGTGTTTTAGCTCCCGCCGAGTCTCTCCTGTACGCGTCTGAGCGACGTGGCAGGAAAAACAGCAGCACTCCTCAAACTTTTATCGTCTCTCGTCTGCGCTCCTGCTCCAAAATAAACTCAGCGAAGTGGGCAGCGAGCCGGCGTGGAGGCTGAACTTGTTACTCCGACCCTCACAGGGAGTCAGTTTACGAGCTGAGGGGCGCTGCTGTCAGTTTCGGTGTCAAGTTCAAACCTCACTAAACGTTTCCGACCTGATGTGAAACTATTCGGGTTGCTAGGTGTCCACGCCACCACGACAACTGTAGCTAGGAAACGCTCGGAGACCACCGGCTGTATAGTTAGCTACTTGTGGAGGCTAGCCCCTCTTAGCCAAGTTAGCTTTGGTGTAGCCAAATTAGCACCCGCTACTGGATAACACATGAGTGCAATGAGACGGCGAATACTTACTTTTATGTCTGCCCGCACCCCAGGACTGTTTGGCGATGCTGGGGCTCCGTATAATTGCCCTTCCAGCGGATTTCAAAGCGTCCATATCGTAATCCAAAAGTGGGGCAAAGAGCCCGACGAGCGCCTGTGTGTGCGTGTCGAAACACCCCGCTCGGTTTAAAACAAACCTCTGCCGTTCAAACTTTGTTTCAGCTGTTCTTCTCTCTCCTCCTGCGTACGACTAGCTCTTGCCGACGGTAAATTACCATGTTCGTCCCTCTGGGCGGTGTTAGTATGTAAATTAACCGGATAAGGTGCGTGACGCCCGCTTGTGGAGTCACGCGAGTGGGTGAGGTAGTAACAGCAGCCACGGCGGCGCTGGCAGCCCGGACGGGCGGTGCTAGTATTGTTGTTGTTAATAACGCCCTCTAAAAGCCGCCGTACAGTTTCTACCGTGCCCCCACCCCGAGTCTTCTGCGATGACTGAACTGGTCCTCCGATTGCCGCTGCTCATATAGGAGGGTGGTCAAAAATATGGTTCGAGGGCCAGAAGTGGCCGTCAAAGGCTCCAACCGGTCGGCTCTAGAAACTGTGCAACTTACAAAGCAAGAGGTGAAAAAAATTGAACTGTATTTTTTGTTTGTTTGCTTTCATAGTCTTCATACTGACATACGAAGAAGATAAATGGCATATCTGTCTGGCGTACTATTAAGGAAGTAAAAACAAACCATTAAACTGTAAAATGTTAGAGCTGATTGACCTGGAACATCGATGTGTCTCAGGTAAAACAGTATTATTTTACTAGTTGTGTATTCAGTACCGGTGGGCGTTTTGAACTACAGCGTACATGTTGCCAAATGCAGTATGTTGTGTCATTTCACGGTCATTTTACACTCCACACTCTTTTTCAGAAAAGTTTTGATGGCAGTGGGACATGCTGGAGAATATCTTACCCATACTTCCTGACCTCGCTCCCTGTCATTTGTGCAAAATGCTCACAAACCCAAGTGCCTTCCACTACACAGCAATTTATTAGGTTTTTTTTGGCGAGTGACTTATAGATTAATTAGCTGGGGAAGTGGCATTTTAAATTATCTTTAGCAAGCAAAGCAGGAAAACAAACTGTTGCTAAAAAGAGGAAGGAGAGAAGCGAGCAGGACGAGTACACCGCTGGGACTTTGGACTTGAGCGGTGCCGTCTACGACTCTGTGAGCGCCAGGCCTGAAAGATGAAGCTCCTGTGGGGGTGAGTCATCCGTGTTTTTGTAAAGGACTGAAACATTTTTACCACATCAAGTTAATAATATATACTCATACTTTAAGGTGTGTCTGTGTGATGTGATGCGATGTATCTGGAATGAGGAGTTCAATGAATGCCTGTTTGTTGTGTAGGGAGATGGGTTTGCTCTGGTACATCGTGGCAGTAAAGACCGAGGCCACTCACAGAGTTGTTACACCTGTGCTGTCGGCTAGGG
>VOQK01015446.1:37857-50884 GCA_015052645.1 Benitochromis conjunctus
CTTTGGGCAAACAAACAAAACAAAACAAAACAAAAAAAAAATCTATTCTTTCCACATTCAGCTGAACAAACAACCGACTAAACTGTTAATTTGTCACAACATTTTCCAAGAAGCCAATGACAGCAATCTGAGCGAGTGAGAAAAGAAAGAAAAAACAAGCGTCTCCATACACAGTAAGGTGAAAACCACACGCACGACAATGATGGTGAAACCACATCAGACTCGAGAACTTTCTCTTCCTGAGGGAAAACGGCGAGAAGAGCAGAAACAGGAGGAAAGGAAAAACCAGCCACTCGCCAGACGTTGCAAATACGGCGACATTCACGAAACTTCTAGTCCTTTACTGTCAACTATACACCTTCCACTACTACACCACAGGTCACCACTGCCCAGAAACTCCTTAACAGAAACCCCCATTAAGTGATATTCAAGATGTGAGCCAATGTGTACATTCTTGAACACAGGCAATCCAGTCTTGGCACACAAACCAAAGTGGAAGATTAATTAAATTAATTCAACTACTTTTCTTTTTTACATTGCACAGTCCATCTTTACAGTTTTCCCTTTCAAACAGCAACGTGTGCTTTCCACAGCGAGAAAAGAAAAGAGGGGGGCAGCAGCTAAACCAAAGCATTTGGGGGTTCTTCTGTCAGAGTGACTTGAGTATGTTGCTGTCAAACAAATCTGAGAGTGATTTTATTACAAGGCTGCCCTCCAGAGTGCACAATGATCAACAAATCTGTGTTTTTAGTCTCATTAAACTGATCTCTTCCAGCTTAGCCAGATGCTTCAACTTATTCAGAAGGTTAGGGCAGCATCTCATTAAACTTATGTCCTCAACTCAAGGCACTGTGATCATGACTCGTGATGCAGGATTATGCAGAGCGGTGGAAAGCAGACTTCTTTCTGCAACCGGGTGTGGGAATAAAGGGGGGAAACCAAACCGCTGTCCCTTTTTTTTCCCCTTTCAAAAAAACAAAAAAAACAAAAAAAACAAGAACAAATCAATTTTAGACAGCTTACAAACTGTTTACCACCAGCACATCTCCACCACAGCTTAGAGCAGGGTTAATTTGGTGTCCGAATAGCTTTTTCTTTTTAAATCAAAGAGGTTGAGTTGGTGTCATGAGTGCATTACATTCCTCTGATGCTTTCTCGGGAGAACAGCCGTTAAAATAAATTTGGATTACAAGTCAGGCTGTAGAATCAAAGAGGACTCTGTTTTCCAGTTTGTGGAGGGAATGATGAACCCAAAAAGAAAAGAAAAACACAGCAGCTGCTCCCCACAAGATGACGAGTGAGAGCAATCCTCAATTCTGTGAGGTTTCACTAGACACTTAAAAGAAAAACTGGGGCTTCCTAGCTGATGTGGGACTTTTAAGTTTGTTTGTTTTTTTTTAAGTTCTTTTGTTTTAACTACAACAAATACAGTCACACAATACAACATCCTTCTGACCTGGCAAGGAGAGAACCGAACCAAAACAACAACAACAAAAAAAAAAACCCTTCAGGTTCTCAGCTGTGAGGTTGTGGGCCTGCAGGAGGAGTAAACAGGACAGGAGGATGGATGGCGAGGTGGAGGTGTTCACTTTTTCAGAGGCTGGTAAACGGAGGCGTTGGGGTCCAGGCTGGAGGGATTGGTGTCCATGAACTTTGAGGAGTAGTGGGGGGCCACGGGGGTCATGCTGCTGGTGTCGGCTGTGTAGGAGATGCTGGGCATGACGGCCATCACTTCGGCTATCTTCTGCTTCAGGTCTTTGATCTCTTGGTCCTTCTGCAGGATCTGACCTGAAAACGCATTTGAACAAGTCAGCCTGAGATATTTAAAGCAAAACAAATTAACAGCTGTGACGATGGTGAACTTTTGTGAACCTTGTGCAATCTCCAGCTGCCTCTTGGCGTCCCCGAGTGCAGAGAAGAGGTCCAGTTTGATCCTGGTCTCTGCACTCAGGCTGTTCTCCAGGTGCTGGGTCTTGTCCTGCATGGCTGACAGCGCTGACATCAGCACCTCTGTGTCTTTTTCGTTTTCTTTATATTTATGAAGCTCCTAAAAAGATGGACAGGGAAACAGTGAGGGTGGTAGTTTGATTTTTGCAACCTTCCCGTCTTAGCCAAAACTTTATTATTGATTATTTTATAATAGACGTATTTGTAACCAGGCAGTATTTCTGCTGCAGTCTTCTTTGATCACCCTGACACTCGGAAACATCTAAAACTTTATACTCTCATCCTGCACAAAGTGCTTTCATCGTGACAGACGTTACATTTTGCTTGCTCACTGCTGCACGTTTCAATGATGGCTGCTATCAGACCAAAAGCAGAAGTGGTCATGCAAACAGGACTGTAAAAAGAAGCCTGTGAAAAGACCCAAGCCTCTCATGGACTAATAGGTCAAACCAAACGGTGAATTTCTCAGGCCTGTACCTGCACTTTTAACTCAAGCTCTCGGATCTGGTCCTCCTTCAGCTTGATGTCCATTGTTAATTTCTTGCACTCTGTTTCTAATTCGGTGATCCGCCGCCGCAGCGTGTCTGTGCACTCCCCTCTGAGAGCAACGGGAAACACAAAGAGTGGTGAATGACCCTCAAAGCCCACAACAAACCACAAGTAACAAAGCTGGTGATCCAGATGTGTACACACCTGGATGCTGCTGCTAGTGCTACTGCTCTGGCTGCTGTGGCCTCCTCTAACTTCTTTCTCTTCTTCTCCTCTGAGAGCTGCTTCTCGGCGGCAGCTCGAGCCTCCTGCTCCGCTTTGAGCCTCTTCTCCAGTTGGCCCACTGTCTGTTTGTCCTTCTGCTTTGCCTGCACAGCATTATGGAGCCTACGGGAACAGAAAAGCCACAGAGCAGCTCGTTAGCACAACAGGAAGTGAGGTAGGAGACCCTAAGGTAAACCCAGGATGTCTGGAAGACCCCACTCATTGTACTAGAACCCAAGACAATCAATGCACTTTTTTTTTGTTTTTAAATAGACAAAACATAAAATTCTCAATACAAAACTTAAAAATAAATAAATAAAAATAATTAAAATGGCCTAAAAAGACAAATTAAGACAGGAGAAATTGTTGAGATTATGTAGATAGGCTTTGCTAAGTTGTTGTTATTTTATTTTTTTTAACCCTTCAGCAGCGTTAACCTGCCTTCGTAATCAGGGCAGCAGCACTCACTTGTTCTGCAGCAGCTCGTTCTCCTGCCGCAGTTGGCCCAGCTCGGTGCGTATGGAGCGCTCGGCGCTGCCCAGCGAGCCGATCTGGCTGCGCAGGTCCTGCTCCACCTGCCGGCTGGCCTGAAGGTCCGCCTTCAGCTTCTTGACATCCTGCTCCAGTCTGTCCCACACGGGAGCATGACAAGAGGTGAGAAACACACAGAGGTCACGACAAGGAAACGCAACAAAACACAAAGTTTGAGCAACACTGCAACATTTAAATTCAGGCGCAGTTACAGCCCCAGCAATAATAAAATCAAGATAATCGAGAGAAAAATAAAACTGAGAAACTCTGCCCTCCATCTGTGGCTTTTATTTTGGTCGTTCCTTTACAGACGGGAACTTTCCTCCTAACAGAATGAGGAAGGCGAGTTTCTTTTGGTCAACGGGAAGAATAAAACGAGGATCAGATGTCTGATGAGGAGAAACAAACAGGACAGTTCAACAAACGTGCGACGAAAAGTCGCCTTAACTCACGAACACCTCCCTCGTGATCATGGTGAATACAACGTTTGCTATTTTCAAACTATTTTACATGAAATCATGGATCACAGGGAGACGTGTTAATATCAGTAAACCAATAAGCAAAAAATTAATAATGAAAATATAGTCAGCTAATTTTGGTAAAATGATTATTTGTTTAAAAGTGTTCTTCTGTACACCACCTCAGTGACTCCTAAATGGAACAAGCAGCATGTTACTGCATATGTACACAAATGTTCATAATCTGTAAACAGTTCATTTGATGCTTTTGTTAAAGCCCTTAAATTAAAGCTCAGCACGTCGATCACAGTTTGATGGCAGTTCTGCCTCTGGAGATGGAAATCACTTTATACGAGACATCGTTCTTTAATGACGTTAATGTTTTGGTTGCTTCCAAGATTAAGACTAAAACTGAACTCAGCTGAAATAAACCTGAAACACTATTTGCCCTCAAAGTCGAGTAAAATCCTTAAAAAGAAGCTTCTCTCCTGATATGGGACCACACTGATGAGGTCAGAACGGCGTATTCATGAATATAAAACATGTCGGTGTCTTCTTACCGAACCAGTGCTTCTGGCTTGCTGAGCTGGTTGTTGGGGATGCAGTTGTCGGTGGGATCCCTGTGGGAGCCGCCTGACGTCCCCTTCACCGGTAGCTTGTGCTTCTTCTCGTTCTTCCCCGCGAACGACGAAGACGTCGGCGTGGAGGAGGGCACGCTGCCGTTGGTGGCGCTGTGGCCGCGGGGCGAGGAGTTAAGCGCCGCAGTGTTGCTGCTGGCATTTTTGCAATTTTTGGAGGACGATGATGAGGAAGAAGAAGAGGAGGAGGAATTGTTGTCCTCTTTAAGGAGCAGGTTCTCTGTACTGCCCAGCTCTGTGTTCAGTCTCTTGTTGTTCATATGGTTCTCCATATATTCCATTTCCTGGAGTTTAGAGTCCACTGATGACGGCAGGATGCTGTTGCTGTTATGCTGTTTTTTAGCCTCCCCGCCGCCTCGTCCCTCTTTCCCTTTTTCTCTATATTCTAGCTCCGGCAGTTGTGCCAATGTCTTTTTATTGGCTGGGGCGCCATTCTGTGACACTGGAGGTGTGTCCACTTCAGATATTCCTTTAGCTGCCGCCGCCGCCGCTGCTGTAGGCACACAGAAACACAGTTTATATGTATTAGAGGTGTGATGGTGCGTAAATCACAACACGTAACCCTCTGGAGTCAATGGTTTGACTTTATCTTCATATTTCTCCTCTAAACTGCTTACCTTGCCATCTTTGGTGTCATTATTTTCAGCACAACTTCATGTGTTTGACACAAAACAAATTGTAAAAAGTCCACACTACACACACCGACTACACACTCCAAACACTTAAATGTCACAAATCTCAAATCTCGAGTTCACCGCTATCACTCCTACAACTTTCCCCTTGTTCTCAGCAACCACATGCTGCATGTTGGCCTATAATTTCCTGATTGGTTGATGTCGTGCATTTTTCACCAATAGGAAAGAGGCTGTCCTTAGAAAACCCTGTTCTTCAGTTTCTTCAGGAAAAAGCATGGCGTAAATTATTTACCATAAGCCTGGTTTTATTGGCCTATCAACAAAATGTAAAACTGGTATACAGTTTGAAGTCTGCACTTTCAACACATGTTTAACCAGAGACTCGCTGCGTCTTGCTGCTACATCATCTAAATTCTGTTATGTGATCTGGACACGCTGGCGCGTCCGGACGACTCCAGAGGGTTAAAAGTCTGTTTATGTCTTTGCAAATGTCCAACAGATGAGTTTTGCTCGACCCTCGTATATGTTCACTCTAGCTGAGTGAGTGCAGTGAACAGGTGTGCTCATTAAACTCTCTCACTGCTTACATTGAAGGCCTTGATTGTTATCACAGAAGCGAGCGCCGCTGTGGTCGACCTCGTTCTCGGCCTCAGCGCCGCCTCTTTGCTGCCTGTGTGTTTGAAACTGAACTTCTGGCCTTGACGGTTAATTTGCATTAACTATTAACATGCTGCACTTACTCTTTAATTATTACATCCTCATTATATAGAGTGTATATATGCAAGTCTTCATACGTTATATCTGAAACAGGACTTTCAGTTACACCCGTAAACACCGACAGTGGGCTCAGGTGTTTTATTTGTGAAAAGTGTGACTGTGGCTACGACTGCACATCGTTTTCACACATCTGTCTAATCACACCCAACGTGGTGACTGAGTGGAAGGAGTGTTTACCTAAACTGTGAGGCAGGTGCACATGTGACCACACACTTTGGATAGAAAGGGAAGGCGTACAATTTATTTGACTGAAATGATTCATGCGAAAGAAACGAGAGCTTGACCAAAGCTGTGATTAGAAAGGAAGTTAAAGATTATATGAAGAGGATCAAACCTCTAAATATAAAATCAGCCTCCATGTTTCACAGCAGTTGTGCATGTACGCTGCAAAGTGGAAAAGTTGTTTTTCCAACTTAACAGTATTTTAAGTTACTACTAAGTCTTCCAGGTGGAAGGATTCAAAGAAGTAAAACAGGAACTACTACTCAGCTGCCAGGTCTCCAGCATAATCAAGGCGTCCACACAGGAAGTAATTAGCAGCCCCTTCAAGCAACAGTGAGGAAAATAACCACTGGGAACACAAATTTCGAGGTGAGAAGCTACCAATGAAAAGGTTACCTCTGGCGAATCAGCTATCAAACAATGCATAGACAAGGGAATCACTTCCTGTGTAGACCTGGAGCCCTACTAACCACCCAAGCCATGAATGATCTAATCAGTCACTTAAGGCAGCGAGCTAACGACGACAGCGTGGACGGACTGAGTGGATAACTAAAGACATTATGAGATTTCTGCATGTGTGCAGGTTTGAATCTTACCTTCTTCTGCTTCGCGCTCTTGCCTCTGAAGCATCTGTTGCTCTGGAGGCAGAGCCTGCTGTAGAAGCTGCATGTAAAACTCATTCTCCTTCTGCACCTCCTTCTGTTTCCGGAGGCGCATTTTATAGCTTACATAGCTCTTGAAGCCGAAGCCCAACGTGACCACGGGGTAGCCGATGCTACGAAGAGGAACACAAAACGCACATTCATGAGGACACCGGGCACAGATGAAGGTCACTGCAATGTTTTACTGCAAATTTTTTAAACGTAAACTATTAAAACAGTCAAAAAATGCTTACGCAGACACTAAAGTACCTCCAAGTAAAAGCTATGAGTGGGAAACACTTCTTGATATCAAAAATCACTTTGCCAACTTCATAAAAAGGTGGGGGGGAAAAAAACGTAAAAATAAATTCACAAAAAAATTAAATGCAGGGATTTGGTATTCATTAGTAACAATAATAAAGAAAAAAAAGGACCAGGATTAATTTATTTGCACCAGCTCAAAATATCAGGCTTTCCTTTCTCTGCATCACCTCACATACTCAAACACGGAGACACGTTATGTTACGATAAGTTGAATAAAAGCTTCCCGAGAGTTAAACCTGACTGTCGTCCCTCTAGTTTCTCACTTCTCTCTGACTGAACAGAACAAAAGTAAGAAAGAGAGTCACAGGGAGCCTGCTGTCACTGATAATGATCCAAATATCAGCTCAGTGCAGTCCTAGAAACACTACAAAGACTCTGCTTTAAGTATAAGCAGATGAATCCTGCTTACATCTGTAGACTTGGGCTAAAGGCCTTTTGAGCAGGAAACAACTCTGCTGCCTGCTTGACAGAGAACAATAAGGTGCTGTGAAAGCTGAAGGCTAACCTCACATAACTGCAGAAGTGAAAAAAAACAAACAAAAAAAAACTAGTAGGAACTACTGTGTCATGTACACAATAAGGCACATTTAGGCGCCTTATTGTGTACTTTTAAACATGATCTTAGTGATTGTATGTACTGAATATGGCTGTGTGAACATTAGAGGACTTCATATGCTTATTTTTTAATCTGTACCTAAAAATATCTTTTAGCTGTAACAGAACGGTGGCTCACCAGTGTGCAGCAAACGGGCGACACAGGTCCACGTGGAAGTTCTTCAGGTCTTTGAATCGGATGGCTGCCTCTATGTACACAAAGAGTATCCATAGAGACACGGTGGGTAGACAGACCCCCCTCTCTGAAAAAGCAAAGCAGGACAAAGATGTGAGAGCATGACTCGTTTACAGAGCAATAAATATCCCAAAAAAGCGCCTAAAGCATCCACTTCCTGGATTTATTGATTACACAAATTTAGGAAATGCTGAAGTGGAGTGGCCCGATACTGGGCGAGCTGATCAACAACCAAAGACACCATGCTGAACACTAAAGAGGGATTCCAGTCTTCTCCTCACAGCTTATTAATTTAAGACTGGTATCAGAACAGGACTCGGTATCTGCAGATACCTGAAGGTATCAGTATCGGCCGAACTCTCAGATTACTCCATTTTTATGGAAATGATTAAAGCAGATGTCAGCCATTAACCCCTTATTCCCCCCAGCATACAGTTTACATGGGAATGTTGGTGAGTTGTTAACTGCATATATACATATAAAACAGATTACCAACATGGGGTGGTCAGCATACAGACCCTAACCATTGTTTCAGTGGCTCTGAACACTGATTTTCCACTAGGCTGTGGAGAGCTAGGAGATATTAATACTCCTGTGACGTCCTCTGGGTCTGAATGTCACTGGTGAGTACGGTTGGAGACCTCAGAAAGCAACTGGGGGGCCAGTTTCTGTCCCCCCCCGCCCCAAATGGGCAGTAACATTTCAATCTGACACCTGGCCTTCGGTCAGCTCAGGGAGACACCGCTAAATCAGACTGACAACTAATCCTCAGAGGCCAGCTTGCTTACACATGGCATGCAAATTTCTCAGAAACAACTATTTGTAAATACAGTGACGGAGAGTCGCACAACGCTGTCACACCTGCTTTTCCCTTGAAAGGGAAGTTTTTCTAAGAAGTGGTGCCAAGCGTGACTACAAAGGATGAGTTATCTTAGCAGTTCATGAGTGAATGAACAGATCTGATTATGGCACACATCATTTACATCCCAAGGACAAAACAAAACAATAAAACAAGATTGTGATAAAAATATGTGCAACCAGAATTTATTTTAAAATTGATTTAATTTATATATTAGATCAAATATATTTTTTAAACAAAAAAATGCCCCTAAAGGTAATTTTGCGCCAGTATTTAAAGTCAGAGGTATAAATGCATCCAGACGCAGCATAGCCTTACCTGTGTGCCAAACATACTGCACCCACACGTAGGTACTGGCAGCAAAGAATAGCCATTGCACTGGGATGAAGAGCAGGCAAATGATGTCCGAGGTAAACGCCACACACACGAAGAATACTGAAAAGGCCTGTTGGGCAGAGGAGAGGCGATTATGACCAACATCGCAGGCAGAAGAAGAAAAAGTGTACCAACATTTTGATCGTTTGACTTTTTCCCCATTTAATTGTCCTTTTTGTGTCATTTTATTTGACCTTTTTGAGCTCTTTGTTGGATAAATAAAGCCTGTTACCTTGATTAAAAATGGCTCATCAGTGGTTATATGAATGACATTTTTGGTTCTCGCTCCTCTGTGAGATCCAAACACTTCCTATCCAGCAGCGTTGATAATGGCGCCGAGGCTAAACTAAAGTGATAATTTTACGTTAGAATAAGGAGATATCGGGCAGAAGAATGGCCCACAGGCCTGATCAGATCTCTGCTGTTTGTATGTGAGAGGAGCGCTCTGATCCTAAGAGGCAGCAAACAAGATTACCGATAAGAACAACATGTTGTCTTTGAGATTGTAGCAGGACTCGACTGAACCTGCCTCGCATCGAGGGAACTGTCAGACTGATAACCTGAAAGGCTGTTTTATTCCTCACTGCTCTCACCTGTACATCAACCCAACTAACCACATTTTCCCATCAAGTTTCTGCCATTTCTCCTGGAGTGTGGTCGTCTCAGCGTTCATTTTACCATCTTATATATGTAAGGATTTCCTCTCATCATTTACTAGACAGTCACTTTTCCATTTGAAGTCACTGATTATGTTCGCATACATGCGATGAATAAATCAGATGAGGATCCTCTTAACTATTCCCACAGCCCACCACATTAGAAGAGGAAATACTTTTTATGTTTTTCCTAAATTGGGGTTAGCAAACTTGGCATCTACTTTCTCCTCAAAGTGTACTTTTACACAAATCCAGCAGCCTTTAGAACTTCTTTGACTTATTTATCCTACCTGTCACATTATTCAGTTTCTTCACGTTAAACCTTTTTAGACTGTGTTTTAACCTATAGGGCTGTCCTGGTTGACATGCCTCTACAATGTTGCGTGGAGACCTCCAACTGCAGTTTGTTGCAGGCTCTACTAGCAGCAGAACTTCAGAGAAGCATACGAGTGGACTCAAGTGTTCACATGTGGCAGGCAACGTTATAAGATCTGTGCAGAAATTCTTAAATTCACATAAAAATAGAGTGAAATTAGGGGTAACTTTTATTTTGTTTATGCTGGAATTTTCCCTTCACGCCATCACCAGCAGAGTGATCCTCTAGCCAGTGGCTATGTTCAAAGGCAGTGATGTTTTTAGTGTGAAAAGCTTCTTCTCCATCAAACATTGATCAAGTTTCTTAGAGTAATGTTCGACGTCGCTGTCAGCGTAACAGCACAGTAAAAATAAATAGAGTGCCCTTATGTTTTTTTAATATCCCTCTACTACAAATTGTCCATTATGTTGTAAAGAATTCAAACGCTGTCTTCCACAATTAAACTCATTTAATTCACTAACAGATAAATTGCATGATAAAGAGCTGGTCTCAAGAGGAAATGCAAAATCCTTCAAAGTAAAAGTGAAGCCATTTCTGGTCTGGATAGCTATGCGCTGCCAAATGAATCGGGCAATATGTCCAACTGGATAGCACAGCGAGTCTCCTGCTGAGTCCAGCTGGAGGAGTGGTGTCTTGTTTTGGTTTATCCTCCCACAACGAACGACTTCTGTCCAATACGGTGGAGTTGGAGGCTGTCATAGGATAAGAGTCTCTGCCGACCATTGCTAGCTTTCCAAAAAAAAAAAGAGCACGGGGATTGTCAACTAGTGAATCGATACTATGCCATCTGAGATGGTTGAAAATACAAAAACCAAAAAATTATCACGACTACATCACAACAGTGAGCCCACAAAAGGTCCACATGCAGGAAAGACTAACGTTTTTTTTCCCCAAATATGAAATATTATACTAAGCCATCTTCATGCAGTGATGCAGGTCCGAGTTAGGGCCACAGGAAAAATACTCCAATGCACAGGTAATAACAGAAAATGATTTGAGTTCTATCATAGTGTGTGAATGTGTGTGTGAATGTGTGAATGACTGAATGTAGTGTAAAGCGCTTTGGGGTCCTTAGGGACTGAGTAAAAGCGCTATACAAATGCAGGCCATTTACCATTTACCATATCATATCTATAAGCATGGCCCTGTATTCGCACATAAGTCTGTTAATATTTCAATTACTCAGTGATGTATGCATTTTAGTATATAAATGTTATGCATTTAAATGCACATAGAAAGAGAAAAGAAAAAGGGTTTTGCGATTGCTTCCACGCCACTGATTGGTTCTGATGTTTTAGCTTTGCACACTGCAACTACATCAGTAAGCTGAACAAAGGCTTCTGGCTCCCCAGAAGTTCGGATTAAAACAGAAATGAAGTCAGGCCTTTGCAGTAGCTGCTCCTAAACTACAGAGGAAACTTCCCCGTCATATGAGGCCCCCTCCATCATTAGACACTACTAAAACCTGACTGAACACCCATTTTTTAACATTCTAAATACTTTTTATTTATGTTAATTACTTGTGCTGTTTTTTGTTTTTTTGTTGTTTTAAATGTGTGGTACCATTCTATCCTTTTAGCTGTAAGTCTGACTCTACTTGACTTTTGTGCATCTTTTCAGTTGTTCAGTGTGTAGTCCATACTTTAAGCCATCTACTCACCAGCCCCTGGTATCTAAAGGAGTCGTACACGCTCCGGATGAAGAGCCAAAACGGCCAGAGGTACTCAAACCTGAACTCAAGTACAAAATCTGCCAGTAGCACCAGTGCCCAGACCACCAGGAACTTCAGGTACAGGAAGGTACTAAAAACACATTAAAAAAAATAATAAATTAAAAACTGAATGACACAGAACTGTTTTCCAACACAAACACAAGAAGATTTAAGAGTCTAGACTGATAATTACATTTGTTTTAGGAGACTAGTCTGCTGCAGCCGAGGTGTTGTCAAGCAAATATTTTCATAACTGCACAAAAAGCAGTTATGAGTTTATAGTTATTAGTTCACATCAGATGCCCTCAATGATAGTGAGAATAAAAACTGTGAGGATGTAAAACTGCTCACTTTCTTGTTTGAAGAAAAACCACCTGAAGAAAAGCCTGACTGAAGCTTCCTATCTCAGGGCTTCAGCTGGACGGTGGATGACGGTGCCAAGCAATTTAAAAGAGGCACTTGGAAACCAAATCTCTCTTCTGCCTACTGTGACAGAGCAAAGAACCTGAACCCCAGGCAGCAGGAACATGTGTTTGACTGTGGGAAAAAATGCTTGAGAGTGCCTTGATGTGAAAATACAGTACTGAGCAAAAATCTTGAGCCATCCCTTCCTTATTTATAATTCACTAGGAAAATTGGAAAGAAGTGTAGCAATTTATTCTTCAACACAGCCTGGACACTCTTCAAGAAATCCCTGCAATTTCTTAAGGCAGTCCTCAGGAATAGTTTTCCAGGCTTCCTGGAGGACATTCAAAGCTCTTCTCTGGATGTTGGCTCCCTTTTGTTCTGTTCTCTGTCAAGACAACCCCACGCTGCTTCAATCATGTGGACGTCCGGGCTCTGGCGAGGCCAATCACTGACTGCCCAGGTATTATTGGAGGGGCAGTATGCCTGGGATCCGTGTCATCCTGAGAAATGAAACTGTTGCTGCTGATCTTCAGGCCAGTTCTTGTGTAATTTGGCATATCTCAGCCTTTTTACCCCATTTCTCTTCCTTATGAATGGCTTCTTGGCAGCCACCAGCCACTGACAGCATTTCTGACGAGGCTTCGGCCAACATTAAATAATCAACTGAAGGACCAGAAGCAGCTCTCGGGGCTGCATCTCATGCTTATTTACAATTTAGTTTTTCTTTTTTGCCAGTTATCTGTAGACACAACACTGGTTCATCCCTTCAGTTAGGCCACTGTTTTTCTTCCTGGAAGGATTCATAGGTGAAGGCTGAAAAACATTCCTCTGAACATGGTCAAGTAGAAGGACTGGACTGAAAATGTGGGAAAAGAGCGGCCAAAGTGCAAAAGATTTTTTTTTTTTTTTTTTTAATACCTCAGAAA
>VOQK01015449.1:2937-16717 GCA_015052645.1 Benitochromis conjunctus
TTTGCTTTTTTTCCCCATCTCTAAAAAGAAACTGTTTGGAAGGTGTAGTTTTCTTAAACCTGCCTTTGTGTTGCGATATACAAATTGAACCTGCTAAAACTACTACTGTAGTTAAGGAGTCAGTTTACCCAAATAGTACAAAATACTTGTAATTAGAAGTTATAAGCTACTCAAAAACTTTCATATGCCCAGATTTGAAGATATACAGTACATGAATGGGATTTTGGCCAGCACCAACCTAGTATAATTTCAGTGTCTGGTGTTTAAAAGGTTAAAATGACATTTCAAAAGGGTCAGTTTGTCTTTTTTAGAAACTAGCACTTTCAACTTCGGAAACAGAAAAGCGTTTGCTAGCTTCCTCTACAGCCTATACTGACCCTGCGGTACAAGAAACTGTTTGACATTTTGGGAAGTTAAATTTATTTGCTTTCTTGCCAAGTTGTAGCTAAGAAGACCAATACCATTATGCATACTAAAGCTAGATATAACTATCTTGGGTTAGCATGAAAACCACAACCTAATATTATCTTAATATTTTGTTTTTTAAATGCCCAGAAAATGAAAATATATATGCTAATCAATTAGCTTTACAAGTGTCGGTGAAGGTTTTATATATAAGCAGTACTAGGCTACCATTTTAACCTGTGTTACGCTAGGCTAATTGGTGAGCTACCTTTATTATCAAAAGAACCATTTCTGGCAATTTCTGACCAAAAAAATCTATGTATGGGGCCAAAATGCTTTTTAAGGTGTATGTTGAAGGAGACACAGTCTGTTACGTGTAAAATGACTTATTACTAGCAAGTTTAAATTAAAGTATTTTACCATACTATGTATAAAAACTTTTGTCTATTAATGATTCTTTGTTAGTTTAGCATTTTTATTACTAAAATGAGATTTTTATTGCAGTTATCTGTAACTGATCTAATGAAAACTAATTATTTTCCCTTTTTATCATCATAAAAGCAGAATAACTGTGAAGTGTAACAAAATATCTTTAAGCTGTTAGCCGTCTAGCTCCTAGCTATCTATTAGCATGTTTATGCCTACTTTGAAACAATCACTATGAAGCTGTGTTCAGAAATCCAGTAGTCTTTTGTATTTTATAATCAATAGCCTGATCGCTTTTTTAAAAATGGCTCTTTACAAATGGTTCCAGAGCCTCGTGTTTGTGGCCCAAAGCTAGGCTAAATGGCTACTACCTTTAGCGCCTTCTTTGACATACAGGTATGAGATTGGTTTCACACGTCTCATCTAACTCTCTGCAAAACAGCAAATAAGTGTATTTCCCAAAATGTGAAGCTATTGCTTTAAGATCCCATATAGATAAACAGCAGTCCACTGTATTAAGTTGCACACTTTTAACACAAAATCCATTCAGTTATTGTCCTTTTAAAGTAGTGGTTGAAGAAGTCAGTGCTCTCCATTTTATAAAATGTTACATTATGTTCCACCATTCATATCCAGGCACCTGAACTCCCTTTTAAGACAAATCTCTTCAGTAATCACAGGAGTGCCATCTTTTTAAAACGAGTTTGAAGCATGCTTAACAAAATCAAGACCACTTGCTGTTTAGTACAGATGATTCTCACAAGGAAAAGAGTCATAGTGTATTTCCTTCAGAATTTTCTGTGTCATCTCTACACTTCTATTGAACTTTTCCTGAATGTGCACAAGTAGGTTTTCTTTATTTTCAATTTTCAGTCTTTTTTTGAGTTAGGACCCATACCACAAATTCCCCCCTGGGACAGATGAGAGGCCGTGTATCAAAGGTCACTAGTCCTTGCACCGAGGGCCAGATCCCCCAGCGTGGCAAAAAAATCCTCCATTTCTTTTTCCAAGAGGCGGTTGCGATTCTCTGCATCCTCCCGTGCCCGCTCAGAGTTTCTGAGTTTTATCTCCAGCATGCGCTGCTTCTTCCTCTCCTGCTCCATCTCCTGTTCCAAACGCTCCATCTGGGCACACAGAGCAGCACTAGACTCTTCCAATCTGTGTGGAAGCACAATACACACAAACAAGGTCACCGACGTTTGCCTTTTTTTCTGTTTGGCTGAACCACCCAGTAAAGCACGTTTCAAACCCGTTCCTAACTTCCCAACTTTTTGTCTGATCCGTGTGCCCAGATTAATACTAATGTGATATTCTTAGCATGGAGGAAATAAAACAAATTTGCCTGCAAGAACCACCGTTACCTTTCTCTCTCTATATATATCTTACTTACATAATACACATAATCACTATCAGTTTCCTGCAAACATTTTCTACACTATCTGGAGCTGAGCTACCAAAACTGGCACACAGCTACAGCTAAGACCCCTTAAGGTTCTTATCTACAGCTGATATAATGACATCGTCATGTTGCCTAGCCAACACCTACCAAGGGCTATAATAACACATTTGTAGGATTTATGCACCCCTAATGCCTTATAAAAACATTGTATCACTTTAATTTCGCAACAATAAAATCTCATTTATCTCCAGCTTTAATTATATATAATATTTTATGACGTCATCATGTTGCCAAGCAACGACCTAACAACAGACTAAAATTATAGACCAAACAATGATGCATGGGCACAAGTATATAAAATATGCTGCTTCCAGCCCAATGACTTACAGCTTTAACATTTTGTTTGTTGCTTAAAGTACCTCTGTGTACATTTTAAAAAACATGCAGTTTATTTCCATGACAGGCTTCTGCCAGATTTATTTACAAAAGGAGAAAACTTTTAAAAAATACCACTGAATATTCACAGCAAGTTGTAATTGAAGTAATTCCAGTGGTTCTGCGCTAGTGAAATAAAAGCCTGACATCTAAAGCCATAAAGTTCATTCAAATGTCTTTCTGTTCACCATATAAAAGACAGACACTGCCATTATAAGTTCGAAAGATCCCACACCAGAGACTTACTTTTGGATCCTGGCCTCATATGTAGTCTTCTGTTTTCTCAGCTCGTCTTTCAGTCCCTCTACCAGGCTGCTCAGTGTTAGTTTTTCCCCATCTCCATCTTCGGACATGATAATGGATGGCACCCCAGCTGCCGTGGCCGCGTTTCCATTTTCACTGCAGGCTGCGCTGCTGCTGCACAGCTCCATGGCCTCGCAACTGTCCTGCTCAGAGCTTGCATCTGTTGTCATGCCTCCATCCCTTTCCTTGCTAATCTCTCTGTGGCTTTCTCCACCTTCCACCCCACCTCCACAGTTCTGGTGTGCCAGGGGCTCGCTTCCAGAGTCCGGGACAGAGATTTCACAGGAGGATGTGGACCACGGTGTGCTGGATACACTTGGGACGCTCCCCATGCTAGAGGAGGAGGTCACATTGTCATACGTGGACAGCCTCTGGGAGGAGCCGGTGGAGTCACGGTCACGTGCGGACCGTTCACCTGATGATGTGCGCCGGTGTCCCCTCAAGGAGGACAAACCGTTCATAAGCCAGTTGCCACCGCTTCCACCTCCTCCACTACCAGAAGACAGACTGGTTGTATCTGCTGTGGAGCCACTGCTGCTGGTTTGCTTAGCTTGCGGCTGGGAACGAGGCGCTGAGGAGCTTTTGAAGGAATATTTCCAGGAAGGCATGGTCTTGGCTTGTTTACTCGGACTGGTTACTGTCTCTCCCTTCCCTGATGAAGACCCAAGTTTTGGTCCAGGATTTGGGTTAGGGGTCTGAGTGGGACTGACAGCTGCGCACAGCTTGGCGTCCAGGGATGAGGCACTGCTGTGCAGATCTTGGTCTGGGTTGGAGACGGGACAACTCTGAAGGTCCTCCTCAGAAATCCAGGCTCCCAGACTGCGGTGTTGGAGCTGATGGCCTTGGATGGGGATCTCAGTTTGGGGTAGAGCTGGCCCCTCCTGTTCCCTCCCTGAGTACAAACGGTTGTGTTCCCTGATGAGGACTGTCATCAGGTGCTGGACGAGAGAAGTTCCTAGACAATACAAATCACATTCAGCCGGTGTCAGTATAACTTTTTCAGTTTTATTCCAAACTGTGATTTTTTAATATATAAATTACAAAAAAATAGAACCTTATTTGTTTGTCATTGTTTTGTCTGTACCTTCCATGATAGTGACTGGGTCCTCCATCTTCGGTCTAAGGATATTAGGTCCAAAAACCGTGGCAAGGTTCTGGACACTCATCTTGTTCTCATTACAGTGTGACTGGACCTCATCAAGGAATCTAAGGAGAGATATAGTGTAAAACTAGAGTAAAAAACATATTGGGCTTCAAAAGTTAAGTTCTCAACCTAACAAAGGAGGTCACTCACTTGCATATGTACTTGAGGAGATTGTAGTTTGGTAGAGGTAGATTGCTAACTTGCTTTCCAATCTCCTGGACCCCCTGATATGAGAACAAATCATACTTATTCTACTCACAGTAACACTCACAGCCCACACACAAAAGGTAAACAGCACATACCTCCTCCTCATCTTTGGCCAAAAGCTGCGCACAGGTTAGAAAGTCTTCATATTTGGAGAATGGGATAACTGGTTCAGGCAGCTCTCGCAGGTACAACTTCAGCAAGGATGCCACCGTGTGGACATCTGTGTTACTGCAAGCGTATAAGAAAGAAAAATGATTCAGTAGAACTCAAATCAGTGATGATCATAAAAGTCTTTGGCAAAGTGAATTTTTCTATTTCATCCTCTCACCCACCTGTCAAACAGGGGCTTGTCCCCACAGTCGAAGGCCTCCTGCAGCTCCCTGACTAGGTTGGCCTGTCCTGGCATTCGAAAGAGACCTTCCTCATCCAGACCCCTCTCTCTGATGAAGTCCACACACTGCTCAACCAGCAGGGGTGCAAGGCGGGGGCCAAACTTCTTCTCGTACTGCACTGTGTCCTCTAGACGCTGGCCAAATATCCCTGTTGACAGATGGAAGAAGCATAACATGTCAGTGCTTTACTGACTCGCTGAAGGCACGAGGCCGTAGTTGGTTTTTGTGTTGTGGAACAAGTGAAGAACATATGTAAATTTATTCTGTGTGAAAACTGAATCTGACAGCATGTTTCAGGGTAAAAGTAGTATTGTATTAATATGTTTCTGGAACAGCATCTTTGTGGTTATTTGTAGGTATACTGTCATTGTGCAGCTTTCATATGATCACAAAGAATAGTTATTTGTTTTCACAAAAACAACCCCTTAGATCTAGATAGTACAACAATTTTCTCTGCTTAGTGAAGTCCTAAAACAGATAATTGTACATCTTTATTACGTTTTAACAGATTTGAAAATAGACTGTAAAACAAGGGACTTTACAGTGGCTTTAGGTTCAACTTGTAACTTTGAAAAAAACCTGTGAAACCTCTTGTTGCATTCATGTACACCTTCTAAACGTTGAAATCTACATGCAAATGGCCAGGAGTTCTTTTTTCTTTTCACATGTTGATATCTAATAATTTAATAATCTTATACTTTTATCATTCCCATGCTGAACTAATATATAAACAGAAAAAATAAAAACTATAGCCCCTGGGCTTACAGTAATTGTAAAGCACCCCTGCTCTTCAGGGAAACTAGTGACCAAAAAGTAAAAAAAAAAAAGAGCATAAAATAAAAAATGACATTTAGCATGAACAGAGGAAAACAATGTCCAGAATAAATAAGCGATTTTATGCTAACTTAAATATCTATACATGCTTAATTATATTCATCCAAATAACTGCAGGTTATTACCTGTTTTTTGGCTGCAGCAGTCACAGCTGGACGTTAGCTTGCAGTAATGGTAGTAATTGAAAGAACAGGAGCTGCACAGTTGCATAAAGTGTTTGTCATACCTTCCCAGCCCACATTTCACCATGTTCATCTATTCCTGTTCGGGCATTTGACTCTTGTAGTTGGTAATTAATCTTTCATTTAGCCCACAGACTTCAGCAGAAACAAGCCGAGTTAAGAAAAATGACAAAAAAGTTCAGAAAAGAGCAGCTGAGGAAGCAGAGAAATGTTACATGGGATCTGCTGTTACTGCAGTGCTGTTGTTAAGGAGGGGTCTATAATTTGGCACAGATCTATTCTGGACACAGGGGCAGCAGACTGACACATTTCGCCTGTGAACTGGAGAGGGAGGCTGGAAATACCACCCAGCCAGTCAGGGGATTCACTCTGAACAGAGGTGTCAGTGTTATTGACTTTCACGGTGCATTTAGTATGAATGTTGAGGAGAAGGAGAAAATTCTTGGGATGTAGGCTAATGATAGGCTAAGCTAATGCTCAAAAAATAAATTTATATATTCATTCTGTTGTTGTTTTTCCACAAAAGTTGTTGGGGTTTTTTTTTTTGTCTATCTCGTTTTAAAACTTTTAAAGGTGCTTTAGTTTTTTTTTTCTTTTCGAAAACCTACACAAAAGCTAGCATTTTTTGCCATCTTTTCAACGGTCAAAAACCTAGAAGAAAAAAGCTAGCATTTCACAAGAAGCTGACACATATTTAATACAAGATTAAAATTAATTATATTTTTTCCTATCTTTTTGGGGGTATTAAAAAATTCAAATAGTGAGAAATGCTATCATTGTCTAAAATAATAAACGTTAGCGTGACTGGAAAGATACCCAAGGACTCTTTACTCTTCTCCTTTCTTCATGCACCAAATACCAAATCTATCTATCCATTTTCTTCTGTTATCTAAACTGAGGGGGTGGGGGGTGAAACAAATGCCAGCTAACATGGGGCAAGTGATGGGGCACAGCCTGGATAGGTCAGCACAGGGCTAACACAGACACAAATAGTTCACATTCACACCTAGAGGGTAATTTGGAACCATACAATTAACCTAACCCCACTAACTAGATGTTTTTGGACAGTGGATGTAAGCTGGAGAGAACCCACACAGATGTAGAGAGAACATGAAAACTCCACACAGAAAGACCCCAGCAAACCGGTGGATACAAGCCCAGATTTAAAACGTCTTGTTTTGTTACGGCGCTAACCTCCGTGCATGGCATTATGGTATTGCAACTTTTTCTTAATCAATTTTCCTATGCTAGCTATTTATAAAAGTCTATATTTTGTATTACTTGTGGACATTTGAGTGAGTGATGCCTGTTGTAGGTTTTTATTGGTCAGCCAAGTCTTCATTTATACCCCCCCCCCCCCCCTTTTTTTGGTACATCAGCTAAGCATACAGAACTTCTTTTTAGTGTTTTTATTTGCTAAAATTGAATATGGGAATAAACAAATATAAATGACTAATTTTGATAAAGAACAGCTCTGTTAGTTGCCTGCAGCTCTTAAACATGCTTTATCTAAAGACAAGGATTAAAATTAGATTAGTGATATTATACAGTTTATTATTTATGTGTTATTCTACATTTATCCCCCTGTTAATATAGAGCTGCTTTGTAACCCAACACCTTCCTGCTCAGCTGCTCCTTATGTCCCACATCATAACCAGACAGGCCTAGTTATATTTCTGGCCTTATGTTGCATAGTTAGACATCCCGAGCAGGCTAAAGAAACAACACACAGTTGGGGTTGGAGATAAAGTATGTTAGCTAAATGTTATAGACAGAGCAGAGATGTGGACTGCAGTCTTTTCTATTCTAGCAGCAAGAGCTAGTTTCAAATATTTTGGGCAATGTGTTGAGCCTATAAGGCAGAGAGGAAATCTCCTGCACTGGAAGGCACGCCTTGAATTATTGCTGGCAAAGAAATATGAATACTATATCTTGCTTTCTTTTACACAAAGACGATGAACAAAGGCAGTATTAGCTTGGCTTGTATGTTTGTATATTTTCATTAGAGAAATATGGATTTGTAGTTGCTACCCACTGGTGGCCTAATGTGTTTTTCTTGTGTTTCAGTTCAAAGCTTTGGCTTTACCTCCTCCAAATGGTGCCCAGATGACCCGCCGTATGGCCTTGACCCAGTCGTCCATATCGCTCTGGGAGTTTGCCATGAGCAGGAAGGATTCATGGCTGATGGGTGCCCGATCCTTCTCTCCTGTTCCACCTGTGGGGACACACAAGGCAGGGAAAAAGAAGAGTATGTGTGAGTACAACGGAGATGAAATAGGGCTTTGTCGTGGAATCGACCTTGTGGTCTGCAGTGTGATGCTACTAGATGGGTTTTATTTTTGGTTATTTGTTTGTTTTTTTGTCTTTATAGGAAAGTGCCTCATAAATTCACCTTGAAATAAATGTCAAACTGCTCAGGACTTTCTCAGAAGCATCCTAGCAGTTTAATACAAGATAATAATTTGTCCAGAAGATGAACTCTAATAGAAAAAAAGTCAAACAAACCTTTACTGTTAAGAATTAACAAGTAGGTATTTCAGATATGATAAACATGTAACCTGATAGATAATAATCCAAAATCCTCACAGATCTGATAAAGGGAAAAAGGATTAAAGTTGAAATTGTGATAGAGAGCATTGTTTACTAGATACATATATAGAAGTGCATGTCCCTATTACCTCTGTGAGTTAATTTTGTCTTCTTTACCTCAAAGTGAAGAGGTTTTGAACTCTTATTGGGTCACTATGTTATGCATGTTGGACACTAAAATAATAAATTTAAACTGAAAACATGACCAGAACATATGTTTGCACTGGACTTCAGTACGCTAAATGCTGGGGTAAATGTTTTAGGTTTAGTAAAGTTTGTCAATTCAATTTTATTTATATAGCGCCAAATCACAACTGTCGCCTCAAGGTGCTTTACATTGTAAGGTAGACCCTACAATAATACATACAGAGAAAAACCCATCAATCATATGACCCCCTATGAGCAAGCACTTTGGTGACAGTGGGAAGGAAAAACTCCCTTTTAACAGGAAGAAACCTCCAATAGAACCAGGATCAGGGAGGGCCGGTCATCTGCCGCGACCAGTTGGGGTGAGAGAAGGAAATGATAAAAGACATGCTGTGGAAGAGAGCCAGGGAAGTGAGAAAGGTGACTGAAGAAAAAATACTCAGTGCATCATGGGAGTCCCCCAGCAGCCTACACCTATTGCAGCATAACTAAGGGAGTTTTCAGGGTCACTTGATCCAGCCCTAACTATATGCTTTAGTAAAAAGGAAAGTATTCAGCCTAATTTTAAAAGTAGAGATCGTGTCTGTCTCCCAAATCCAAACTGGAAGCTCCACTAAGGTGGACATGGTGAATAATCATAAACTGTGAAAGCCCAGTGTTTGGAGTAGAAGAATTTTCTTGTTCCTTGCTCTACAACTGTATTCAAAGCCTACTTGTGACCTAAAGACACTTAAGGATAAAAAAATACCCCATCCAGCTTCTAAGCAATAAAAACAAAATAAAATAATAACATTTTAAAATAACCCCTCAAAAATGATGCTAGAAAAACATCTAAAAACACCCCTCCCTCAGTCTCTTGAAAACCCATTTGTTATTGACATTGAAGGTCTTAATTTAGGCTCAAATATCAAAACTTTCAAAGGTTCTGAAAATGTTCTTTAAAGACAAACAAGGTAGCATATTTTGATTTCCTGGCCTGGATGAGACATTTAGATGAGACAGTTAATTCAAAGTGACAATTGTGATATTTTATCAAAGATATTTTATAATATTTGTGACACCATTAAACTTGTTTCTTTTGGATAAACCAGGTTTAAAAATCACTGTGATTTAGTTTCTTACCACTAGATGGCAGAGCGGTCCTATTGAGTGCTTGTAATTTTTGCACTGTGACCCACACTGTGGTCCAGAGAAGAAGTGAGGGATCTAAAACATTAGCAAAGCTCACAGCTGCCTGAAAACATGTGGGGAAGAATAATCACATCACACTGTAAACTCTGTGTGAGTCACAGTGAGTGATGCCAGGTTGATATAAGAATACCAGACATCTTTTTTTTTTCCAAATGTGTCAAATGTGATCTGGTGTGATCAATGTGTGGTCTTCAGCAGCACTGGGGCATTAGGATTAGATGTGGGCGATTGGCTGTGCGTGCACAGTCACAGTCACTGTTGCTACAGTCATTTAGCTGTGAGAAGGGAAACCAAATATAAACAGTGGTGCTATAAAGCTAAGTGCCATTGCCACCCAGGTTTTCAAACTCACACTACCGTGATCAACAATACACTGCGGCCTGTCATCACAAATGCTCCACTGTCTGGGAATACTGTGAAGAAATAGACTCACTGTCCAAGCTTGCTTTTATTAATGAGGACTATATGTAGTGCGACAGCAGCATGAGTCCTAAATAAGTCCACAGGAGAAGATGGGTGATAAAAATGTAGAGAAGAGATTTAGACATTAAAGTGCTGGGACACATCCAACATCTCCTCTACAGTACAACACATGCACACAACACAGAGCCCTTTAAATCGACCCTACCATACCCAGCAGACATCAAAACCACTGGAACATCCAAGCCTGGATTGACCAGTGATACAAAGATCCTATTTGGAGTCAGTTAAGATAACGTTTACTGCAGGGTTTACACAAACAGTCGTCTAACTGGGTTTTCCTCTTCAGCTCCCTGCAATGAATTTGATTTCGGTTGCACCACACAGGCATCCGACGGAGGTTGACATTTGAGCCTGCAAAGAGGTTAAACGTTTGCAGAACGCATGCGTAAAGCCGCAGTGTTTGGAGTGCCTGTGTATATTCCAATGAAGTTACACCCGGGAGAAATCCTGCTTCAATATTTAAATGTCACAAAGCTCATAGACACTGTTGTATAAAAGATAAGGAGTGGAAAGGATGAGTGGAGGAGGACAGGGGTATAAACATGAGCTCTCCTAGCTAAAGTCACTGTTTGAATTTAGTAAACTATCACAATAGGTTGAGATACCTGCAGCCAGTTGAGGTAGTGCATTACTTTCTGATCCTAAGTATACTCATGTCACTTATATTTTTATCCTGTGGACTGGTTGTCTGTTTTGTTATTAAATAAAATGGAACAATTATTTTGCTGGCATCCCCTATCTATGAAGATGCTTAAAAAATGTATCAATTACCTATCATGTAAAAATCATTTGAAATGTAATAAATTGACAGGAAAAGCAACACTCTATTATTTGTTACAGCAAACAAGCAAAACATGTTTCAGTATGTTTGTGTTAAAAGTTTTCAAATTATATGAAATACAAGTAATATACTTGTCATCATCTGATTCAGCCACAACATGCCATCAAAATATAAATAGTAAAGTTTATAAACACAGGATGCTGCCCCTCAGTAAGCTTCCAGAAGCTGGACAATCAGAAGAATGTGGGTTTTTGAGAGGGGGGACTTACAGAAACACGAGCAGCTTGTTTCAGATAGTGGATGAACTAAGGAACTGCATACAGGGTTGGTGTAAGATAAACAGGTGAAGTTTTGTTTTTTTAAAGGAAAATAAGATCACTGTAGTGTAACTTTGAGCATTTCAGGAGCACATGACAGGTGACACTGTACTTTTCCATTTTGTTAGCTACTACAGGTCAGCAGAGCACAAGCTGTGTAATACACTACTTTGGTTTGTTTTGGAGGTGATCAAAAAGGAGCCACTATGAAATGATAAATGTACTTCGATTAATGTTTGTTTGTTTTTCAGAGCAGCTTGCCTGTAGGAATAGAGGGTTATGTGTTAAATACAGTGAGGGGAATAATTATTTGATTCCGCATTGCAAAGAAATGAACAGTCTGCCATTTTTATGGTAGTTTCATTTTAATTTAGAGGCAGAATATCAACTAAAAATCCAGAATAATATACATTACAAAAAAGTTATAAATTGATTTGAATGTCACTGAGTAAAATAACCCAGCCAGCCACAATTCTGGCTCCCATTGAAACCAATCAGTCAATCAGTTACAGATATTCCTGATCTTGACTCATTATGTGTACAAAGCACGCCTGTGGACTGAATCCGTTTCTTTCCTTCCATCCTCTCCACCATAGACTGTAGACCTGACAGGACTGCGTATGGGGGCTGGTGAAGACCTCTCTACTCCCCATCCAAACAGAAATGTGTACACAATTTTACACATTTCTGACCACAAATTACACTTTAGTCCTTTATTAATGATGCGACTGATGATTGTATCTGTGAAGTGGTGACTTCTGAGCTGCCTATAACGTTATGATGTGAAAGAGGAAGAAATTTGGTGAACGAGTGAGCGAGTGAGAAAGGGAAACAATAAAAACAGTAAAAATAGATTACACAACAGGTTCTGCTTCCTGATACGCTGTACCACCTATGCAGTTAGTGATGGCTACATGAGCAAATAGTGGTATGACCAAGTGGCCTCTGAAGCTTAAAAACGAAGTTCCTGAAAGACTGCACTTCCTCTAGTGGCCACTTGAGGCGCCAGAAAGCAAGTAACTCCCAACAGACCCTCATGTTCAAATGCCTGACTTTTGAGCATTAACCAGCACGTTTACAGCCTATGGATGGTTCCCTGCTTCATAAGAACTTTACAGGCGGTTGAATTTTTAAAATAACTTTTCCACAAAGCTGCCAGGCATTAATACTTTGCTCTTTCTTCCATATAAGATAACTTCTGGCTCCATGAAATCTACATGACAGCAACCAAAACACTAACATTAAACCATCAAAATGTGTAGTCCAAAATGAGTGGGTCAAGTGCCCATAGGCTTTCTATCTATATATATCTATAGGTTTGACAATCTAGTACAGACTGTAGCAGTGCTAACCACAACCGAAGACACACATACCCTTGTAACCACAATGTAGAACTATTGTAATCTCCAAACATGCATTACAGCACAGGAACAGCTGTAATTTACCAGTAGTACCAGTACCAGTGTGTGCAAGTGACCTCTCAATCATGCAAGTAACTGCCAAGAGACATTAATTTGGTCATAAAGATATAAAACCACTTCACCTAAAACAGAAGGGAAGAAGCTCAACAGGTCAGTATACTGCAGTGTGAAAATATGAGTGGATTAATCTAAAAGAAAAGTTGTTAGACAGGAATTAGCCAGCTCAATGCTTTTCTGCAAAGTGGTCAGCGTGTCATTCTCCTTTGTATTCACATATTTTGCAGAAGTGAAACTCATTTAGCAGCAAAGCTTTTCATATAAGTCGCTCTTGTTGAGCCATAGAAATTTTTTGAAAAAACACCATCGGTTAAAAGTACTCTTTGTGGGGCAGGAGGACACAGCGGTCACGTCAATTCTGTGAAGGAAAAAAAAGCTCCATAAATAAAAGTTCTAAACATGCTGTAAATCTGAGAGTCTCAAAGCTGCTCGGGCGCTCCACCTCACTGTCTACTACACTTGTAAAAAATCTCCAGCATCTGTTTCCCGTTACCTTGGAGATGTTGTTTCTTCAGTCTGTCCGGTTTACAGCAGACCGGCCCCATGGCTGAGTGAGCGGCGCAGGCTGGGGCAGGCGCTGCCTCTGGCCTAAAGCTAGAGCTCGAAGGAGTGGCTCCTCCGCCACCACAGAGTTCGTTTGGAAGGAGATCAGTACGCAGGTAGCACCGATGGCCAGAACCTGCCAGCGAGGCATGCTCGATGCCAGCGGAAACTAAACCCCGTCAAATGACCCCAGCCTCTTACTCCTCACTCGTTTATTCTGCCCTTCCATTCACTCTTCTCTTCCTGTCTCTCGCATTCAGCAGTGTGGGCAGCAGGTCCGTTCCCTCAGCCCCCCTGGGGAGAAGCAAATCCCTGAGGAGGAGTGTAACAAGTCTCTCTCTCTCTTTCTGAGTGTGCAGTATCTGGGAGATGGGCTGTCCTCCAGTCTTTGTCAAACAAACCCACACACACACACACACACACACACACACACACACACACACACACACACACACACACACACACACACACACACACACACACACACACACACACACACACACACACACACACAGTAGTACAAG
>VOQK01015454.1:9166-19590 GCA_015052645.1 Benitochromis conjunctus
CATATTTTGTTCATCCCATGTGAACTGTCACATCAGTTTCCTGTTCTTAGAAGACATGAGTGGCCCACGGTGTGGCCATTCTTATCTGGCCACTGGCATCAACAGCACGTTTTTAACCCACAGAACTGCCGCTCTCGGAATATTTTCTTCTTTTTCAGATCATTCTCTGTAAACCACAGAGATGGCTGCCGCAGGCGACACGTTTCTTCTGCTCTACATTTGCGTGCACATTTGTGGCCCTCTGCCTGCCTTCTTTCTGTGATCGTCATGGGACCTCCAATCACTCATGTAAGTGCCAGGCCATATTTCAACAATAACCATGGCAGGTTCAAAGTCGCTTAGGAGGTAGAGCAGGTCATCTACTGATTGGAAGTTAGCGGTTAAATTCCTGTCTGCTCCATTCTGTATTGTTGGGCTAGAAAATAACCTCAAGTTGTTCTCCAGCACGTTCATCGGATTATGAATGTATGTGATTGGTATATAGGTATGTCTTTATGTGCTTTCTAATTACACTGATTTCCTGCCATGTGATTTGTTGATTAGATATTTGTGTTAAACAGGTGTATCTAATAAAAGGGGGGGAGTGAGAGTATGCTTTTAAAACCTTGTCGTTAGAATACAAATATTTCATTTACAAACGTGTCACAGTGGTACCTATAGAATATATTTTATACTACAGAGGACAAATCGGGGGAATGAAACAAACGTGTCACAAGCTCTCTAAACCTGCAATGCACCCTGTAAGGTACCTTTATTGTTGCAGGCCATCGACTGTATCGGCGCCTTGTCGTAGTTGTGTTTACCTACTGAAAATGTAAAGACACGCACCTACGACGGAAAGAGAATGCAATTAAATCAAATATGCTAAAAGGCTAATTCTGGTATTTTACTCTGAACATTGTAAAAAGAGTGTGTTTACAGGCTTACGTTCTTTTGTGGGTTTTCAAGTTGAAAGATCTTCTCTGCCCTATCCTCTCCGCCATCAGTGAAAAGCATAATAATCTTGTTACAGTTGGCCCTCGAGTAATTCATCTAACGGAAACAGGGAGATGGAAATAACATTAACCACTATTTAAACCAAGAATTCAACTTGCTGCTACTGTTAAAAAAGATGAAGAGGAATGAAACGGAAGCTCTGATACTAATAAAATCAAACCTGTAATATCTGCAACAACCAGAGGAGGTCGACACATACCCAGTATTCAGGAGAAAACCCACTGGGATTGAGTTGCCAGTATGCCATCACTATTCTTACAATTACATTAAAACTGTGGATCACTGTTTAAGGAACAATGGTGTATAAGGTAATTTAACACAAAAAACTCTTCATGGATACTGTTCATTACCCAATGCATCAACCAAGTACGACCCTAGGCACACGTTACCTGTTTAAGCTGTTCAAAGGCCGTCTCAAAGCCAGCTGTGTAGTTGGTGCTGAGATTCGCAGTGATGTTCTCCACAGCGTTTTTCAGTATCTTCTTGTTCCTCACATTGGCCTGCACAAGGTTCCCAAAGCAGGACACATTCTTGGCGACATTTTGGAACTGGAGGGAAGAGGTAAGGAGGGATGACGGGAAGTGCAGGGAAGGCACTTACACATATTTTCTATTAAATATGTGGCTCCCCCCCCCTTCAATGCAGAACCATGCAAAGACACTTCAACATTCAGGTTAAAAAGATTAAAGCGATTCCATTTGAAACAATATACAGTGATTACTGACATATGTCACATGTGCGAAATGAAATCAGTTTTAATCAAATCTGGACTGACCGAAGGGAGCTACAGGAAAAGAAGAAAGAATTGGAAGGAGAGCAGGTAAGGGCATAAAAAGAGTGGCATGAGGAGGTAAAAACAAAAACAACAACAAAAGATTTATTATCAAAGAATTATTTGGCTCAAGCAGAAATCACTTTAAATGGTTAAATTACATTTACACAGTTTCACACATGAAGTATCTTCATGTTAATATTGGTGAATAGTTAATGTGGAGGAACAGATGGAACTCAGTCAATTAATGCACACACCTACCCACCACGTGCACACATATAATCGCACATACACAGAGCACAGACTTTGGTACATGGCTCATTAATGCCAAACATCTGTTTTGGACTCGAGTGCACCCCTCCAATCATGATCAAGTTCAACACTGGCACAAAAACAAACACTGAAACCTGCGCAAATACAGAGGATGTGCAAAAATTCTGCTTTTTCTGTCATCTCAGTACAAATACGGAAATCTGTCACTGTGTGTGAAAAAGTGTTTGGCCCCATCCTGATCACCTAGTGTTTTGCATATTTATCATATTTACATGTTTAAGATCATCAAACAAATGTTTTATATTAGACAGAGATAACCCGAGTTAATATAACATGCAGCTTTTAAATGACGATTTTATTGATTAGGGAGAAAAGTTATCCAAACCTACCTGGTCCCTCTGTGAAAAAGTAATTGGCCCTCTTGTTGAATCAAGAATTAGCTGTGATTAACCACATTTTTTAGGTTCAGTTTCACTAAACAATCAAGAAATCACTTAAATAGAACCTGTTCGACAAAATGAAGCAGGCTAAAAGAGCTCAAAAAGCAACAAATCACGCAATGATCTAAAGAAACACCTGAAAAACAAAGTCACTGACATCTATCAGTCTAGAAAGGGTTACAAAGCCATATCTAAGGCTTTGGGACTCCGGTGAAGCATGCTGAGAGCCATTATACACAAATGGAGAAAACTTGGAACAATGGTGAAGCTTCCCAAGAGTGGCCGGCCTACCAAAATTAATCCAACAGCACATGGACAACTCATCCAGAAGGTTGCAAAGAACCAAGAACCGCATTAACGAACTGCAGGCTTAAAATCAGAGTTCATGATCCAACAATAAGAAAGAGACTGGCCAAAAATGGTGAAAACCATTGCTGACCAAAAAGAGCATAAAGGCTCGTCTCACATTTGCCAAAAAACATCTAAAAGATTCCCAAGACATCTGGGAAAATATTCTGTGGACTAATGAGACAAAAGTTGAACTTTTTGGAAGATGTGTGTCCTCTTATATCTGGAATAAAACTAACAGAGCATTTCAGAAAAGGAACTTCATGCCAACAGTAAAATATGGTTGTGGTAGTGTGATGGTCTGGGGTTGTTTTGCCTCAGAACCTGGAAGAGCCACTGTCGTCATTGGAACAATGAATTCTGCTGTCTACCAAAACTAGTGCTGTCTACTAATGTGGCTGAATTACCACGATTCTGCAAAGATGAGTGGGTCAAAATTCCTCCACAGTGCTGTAAAAGACTCATTGCCAGTCATTGCAAATGCTTGATTGCAGTTGTTGCTGCTAAGGGTTGCCCAACCAGGTATTAGGTTTAGGGAGCGATCACATTTTCACACAAGGCCATGTAGGTTTGGATTTTCTTCACCCTTAATAATAAATTAAGAAACTGCATTTTGTGTTTACTTGTGTTATCTTTGTCTAATATTTAATTTGGCTGATGAGCTGAAAGATTTAAGATTGACAAACATACCAAAAAAATAGGAAATCAGGAGGGGGGCAAACACTTTTTCACACCACTGTGGTTAAGGATTCTGTCTCTAGTTGAAAACAGGCTTGATCAACATGGAAATAATAGAAATGGCAGTTGAAAGTGACATAACCCTGCAATGTCTGAACAAACTACAAAAATAAAGCAGATGGCCGCCCCTCCCAGAGCCTGGTTCTGCTGGAGGTTTCTTCCAGTTAAAAAGGTGTTTTTCCTTCCCACTTTCGCCAAAGCGCTTGCTCATAGGGCTCGTATGATTGTTGCCGTTTTCTCTGTTGCATTACTGTACTGGTCAACCTTACAATATAAAGTGCCTGAGGTGACCGTTGTTATGATTTGGTGCTGTATAGATAAAATTGAACTGAACTGAAAGTTGTCAGAACCCCATTAAGGTAAAGTACAGCGTAACGTACCCTGACTATTCTAGGCACAGCATTTACAAAATAACAGCAGGCTATTTACTTCAGAAACATTTCAATCTGAGACAAAATTAACAAAAACCAGTCGAATGACAAGTTCTATTATGCTTTTAGAACACCAAAGACTCACAGCTTGCAGTATCCGTTTCCAAATATTCAACATGTTGGCAGAAGTTTCAGGGCATATGCTGCCAAGACATTCATCTTCAAAGACACATGCCTACACACATGCACACACTTCCTTCATCTAACTAATAATAAAGATCTGAAAATATCATAGAAACAGCAATAAAAGCCACCAGCCTTGATACCTTGAAAATAAAAGAAATAAACTTGTTATTGAACATACAAATATATAATCAAACTCAAAGTCTGGACTGACACACTGAAATATTTACAAATTGTGAATTGTGAAAAATAAGTGAATGACAATTTTATCTCCTAGTCTTTGTTGACAGCTTAGAAAGAAAGCTATGTTTAACTTTTCATAGGACACTATGCAGGCTTGTGAAAAGCTAACTCCACCCCAAGATTCAGTAGCTTGTAGAACCCTGTTTAGCATCAATAACACAAAGTAATAACCTTTTGTCTGACTATGAGTCTTTTGCATGTCCTCCTTTGGATGTGAAGGAATTTTGAACTTCTTTACAATCTTGTTGCAGCTCATAGATGTTTGATGGCTTTAGGTTATGTACAGCTCTCTTAAGGTCTCACCACAGCATTTCAGTCAGGTTGAGATATGGGCGCTGCTGTGCCTAGGATTAGTATCCTGTTGCATGATCCACTTTCAGCCAACCTTGAATACTTTGGTATACAGAGGTGGTCATGGTCGAGTCCTAGATGTTAAGGTGTCCAAGTACTGTGGCTGCGAACCGAGCCCAAATCATCACCCCTCTATCACCATGCTTGTTTGGTTTTTGCAGTACATTAGAGCCAAGCAGCTCCACTTTCATCTCATTTATTCAAAAGACATTGTTTCACATGACTTGTGGTTTGTTAAACATGTAACTTTGCAAACCTAAGCTGTGCTGCCAGAGCTTCGATTGGTCCAGACCAGCAAACTGGTGAAACATCTGCTTTTATTGAGGTGGTTACACTTGCTGATCAATTATTCAAGGGCATTTGATTAGTGGCTCATGGCTGCTACTTAACGTCTTAATGCCTATGGAAGCGGTAGGGGTATACCTAGTTTGTCACAGGACTGCAAAGACTCCTGTGAAAACTCTTTTTCACATGGCATTAAATAGAAACAACAAATCAAATATATACAGAATAAAGGCACTGTTAAACTAGTGACCATCTGACAGATAAAGTACAGTATACCAAATGAATGAATGAATGCATTTCAAGATGTTATTTATTGAATTCACTGGGATTTTCAACTCTAAAATAACTGAGAAGCCTTTGGTTTGCTAGTTTGGGTCCACTTTCCTTCCAATAAGTTAAAAAACAAAAAAAACAAAAAAAAAACTTTCTCCCTTCAAGGAACTTTGTTAGCCTTCTAGAAATTTATGGACTATATTAAATAAGGCAATCCAACTCATATGCAGCATACATATCGTATTATAAAGCGTTAGATGGCAACTCGCTGTCAGCCATATAGAATTTGGTCAAAAAGGTGTGTGGGTGAGGCAACGCCCTCGGTCGCCATGGCAACCTTGAAGCATCAGTTAGACTCGCACATAGCAAATTTATCATAACAAAATTAGACCTTTTTTATAATCAGTTTAAAAAAAGGTCAATCAAAATGATGGTACCTGAAACACACACAAACACGCACACACACACACACACACACACAAATACATGTACTGCATTGTGTGGCAAATAATCGCACTGGATCTGGACCAAAAAAAACTGACATACATGAAAAGCAGACCTAAGTTCATAAAACAGACTATTTTATTCTAAAATGCTGTACCTACCCTCAAAAAGCTTCTAAATGCAGTCTACAGTCTACAAACTTAGCTGGATTTGATCAATATACCTATTACACTTGAGCCTTATTTCATTAACTTCAAGGGCCTTTCTACTTAGCTGATATAACAGCCCCAAACCAAATGTTCAGCTGAAGCCGCTGCTTTATTAGGGGAAGTGGAAGAAAATTTAATTAAAGTTTAATATTGAAAGAAAACTGAAAGATAATGTGTATTTCCTACTGTTCGAAGAATGTGAAAGAAGGGCAAAGATAGCATATGTTAAGGATAAAGGAGATTTTAGACAGGACCAGAAGACTTCTGTGCCTAAGCAAGTGGAGCAATTCATTCAGCTGCAGCAGAGATATTTGATCCCAGGAAACCAATCTGTAGTATAAATGCTACTCTTATAAACCCGGGTGATTTATGTCCACGCTGAGCACAGAACACATACAAACTTAAGTATGTGATGTGAAACTAAGTACCTGCGTACCTCTTAATGCATGGACTTGTAAGGAAGAAGCTTACATTACATCCAGTCTCTGGTTAGCTTAGTCCAGCTGAAAGCTATCTGGGCCCTATCAAGACAAAATCTTGCCAAAGCTAAACACACAAGCAGTCCCCACACAGAGTTAAATAAAGAAATTCTCTGGTCAAGCTCTGTTATCCTTAATGAATGATCAACATAAACAGCACAGGTAGGTCCCACCTTTGACACCTACAGTAATCATTTCTATGTGAATAACAGACTGTTACAGTAGGAGCAGTTTACAGTAAGCCAGACTCAGACACTGAGACACAGTCTGAGACTTCACAATAGGTTATATCTCTGACTTTATAATTCTGCATGTGGATTTATGTCATTTTTACCACAACAGACTAATAGAGTTCCACTGTTCATGTGAAAGACAGATCCTTGAGAAAAACATGGCTTAAATGCTTTCCGGCACATCTGAGGCTGAAACAATCTTTTGTGATTTTCTTGTTACTTTCTTTGGATTTGACTTTGGATATTTTCTCCTTCACACAAAAAGAACTACAGAGAGAAGTCTCTAGAGCGCATTTCTCTACATCACAAAAAATATTTGCTCACTACATACACCAAGGGACAGACAAAAACTAAGATTGAGGGTTGCCTATAAGCAGCCCTGCCACAAAGGGTCCAAATGCAGTTAGGGTGTTTGCATTGAAGCCCTTATCACAGCTAATATAATTGTCTCCAATATCTCTTTGGGACTACTCAAATTCATTCAACTGGGAGACATTACTAGTATAACCCTTTTCAACTGTGTTATTTTTCTTTCCACAAATAATTTCTGTAGGGGGCAGAAAAGCTTTAACTGACCAGGCGATGGATGGAGCTCTAAATGATGATGGATGAATATTTCCCCTATCCCCATGCCGGTAAAGCTTTGATGCCTGAGAGTCCTACCGAATTTCAATTGAGCAATCGGGCAATTTCCACTACATGCCTCTGATACAAAGTGAAAGAAAAAAGGAAACGAAAAAAAAAGCACACACTGATTCATCAAACTTATCCTGTGGCCTTTCGTGGCTCACCCAAGCTGTGTTTTGTGTTCTCACATATAAAAGGCTAAATAAAAACACACGTACACACACCGTATGTGTATGTATACACACAAACAGTCAGATAAATGAGCTTGCAAGCATGCATGCACGAATGCAGCCTCAATGAAGATCTATCCATGTGTCGTACATGAAATTACTAGAAAGGTCACTGCCATGTTGAAACCAATGACTCAAACCAGGCCAAGGCTGCTTAAACAGCCAAGCCACCGCATTAACAATAAGTCCGCATTAAGATCATCACTGCGCGTGCCTGGAAATTCATTCATTCATTCATTGTGAACAGACAGATGATGAGATCAAAGCATTAGCTGTGTGAGTACTCACAGAAACCACGTTCACAAAGTCATCATCCGAGAGGGTCTCCAGCATCTTGCTGACGGATATTTTGATGAGTTTGAGAGTGAGCCCTGACACGCTGCCACTCCTGAAGTTCAAACACAGAAACAAACTTTGTCTTACAATATCTGTCAGCATCATAAAGTATTAGAAATTCATCTTCTATTTTGTAAACGGGTCAGTAAAATGTTCTTTTAATATAACTGCATGTTAAAAGACTCTTTTAATGAACCTCTATTCGTTTCACATTAATTTTACGTGCACCAGGCAACTGTGAAGTCACAACGTTTCACAAATATGAATATATTTGATGACAAACCTGATCAAATTTTTTCAACTTTACTACCTGTCAGGTAAAAACTATGTATGAATGCTAAGCAGAGATATCAAACAATGTGACTTTATGTTTGTGTGACATTAAAAAAAAAGACTGGCAAAAACCTTTGAGTCATCACTACATCACAATTAATAACTTTCGCACTGTGCTAGTCAATATTACTTCAATAACTTACACTTTAAGTTTTTAATTGCTTGGGATAAAATGAATAAGAAAATATCCGTGTAAGCAATGTCCAAACTGAATTCATTTAATAACATTTTATTTTACATCTCTTCCCAAAACAAAAATGGAGCCTATAAAAATGTATAAGCAAATAATGAAACTGCTTCTTCTAAGCAACAGCCTAGAGGAGGACAGAACTGGAAAAATCAAGGTGGAGTTCGTCTAATGCGGTTTTCAATAAAGTATAATGATGACAGCTTTTAATGAGCCTCATCTATCTTATATGTGCCAATTACCAGAGCTGTGTTAAGAGTTGCAAGTGTACAAATTTAGTTCAGTCCTTCATTTATCATATTGTGCAGTTATTTAGCCCTAAAGCAGGACTATTACTGTCTTTCATAATGAACATTCACCCGAGTGGATAATATCACTTTGGCATCAGAAGCAGTGCCACAGTTAACAATCACATGTGCTTGAAAGCACCACACTTTTTTTTTTTTAAGGTAATGGAAATGGAGAACCAATAATCATACAGAAAAAACAATAACAACAATATATAGAGATATTTAAAGTTACGCATTAGCTCGAATTGGGAAATCAAAAACAGAATGTGTGTTCCTGGAAAATCCTATGTAGTTCTGTAATATGGAAACTTTAAAGCTCAGGAGAAAATAACTGGACTGTGAACATTGAGGCTGCTCAGTTCACTGGCTGCTCTTTCTTTGTCATTGTCACATGTGAGTACATCGCAGCAGCGCCCAGCGGGATGAGGCCAGTCAGAGGGTTAGCATCAGGGCCTTCTGGCACACCAAAGAAAATAAAATCTGACTGTAATGGATGAATCATAAGGTCGTCACTCACGCATCCACCAGGATCAGCATGTCCTTGGGTGAGGCCGCCCCCTGGATGTACCTGGTGAGTAATAGCAGACACACATACATAGGTTGTGGCTACTAAGCGCATACAGATATATACGTGCATAAAGAAGTGGAAAAACACACACGCACAAAGGAACAGTCAGTAATTGTAATGCAGAAATGCTATTTTCAAAATGCAAAGCACAAAGACAGAGGCACATATTAGTTTTGAGGCGGTACATTCGTAATCTCCTCACATTCACCTTTTTTGTAAGTAAGCAAAAACCTACTCACATCAATTGCTTTGCATTTCAAATCAATCTGAACTTTGTAATAGTTGATTACATCTCTTCTCTCATTTCTTTAATAAGCAAACAGTTGGTTGTCTTTGTTAGAGTGCTCAGATGCTAACAGGCTGTCTGAAGCTAATGAAATTTAATAACATGTTTAAAAGTATACTGGTGGCTTCCAGCCAGATTTTAATAATTTTCAGGGAACTAATTAAGCTTTTGTATTGGTACCCTTTGATCTGCTGTGGCTTAATCATCATAGTCCTCTGATGTGTTTGTTGAAATTAGTTTTGCTTTTGGCAACAGACGTGAATTTGATTGTTTTAAACTGTGCGTGGGTGCAGATGCTCTTACGAGAAAACGTGTCATGAAACATGCAAATACAGTTGTTAGAATACATGTTTAACATGACAAATCCTCAAAAACACCAGATAAATGTCGAAGCTCGAGATGATGAGAGTAAGGTGCAAAACCTCACCGCAATGAGTAGATGCACTTACCATGGTCGTCTGCGCACATCGTAGAGGTCAATCTTATTCTGTGATTTGCTTAGGTCCATCCATGGAGATGCTGGAATTTTGGCAAAAGGAAAACACATGGTTATTTAGATTTAGAGCTTATAAAAGTACATTTACACCGATAACAGACACTTATTATGACTTTAGCTTATTATGACTTTGTTGCCTATAAAATGATATTCGCATTACACCTGCAGGACCTGACAGCCATGGACTCTCATGCCATTAAGCTTGTGGTGCACAGTTTTTAGCCTGATGCTAATTCCAGAGTAAGTTTGAAAATGGATTTACTGAGAGAGCAGAGTGTAGGCTACTTGTTGAAATGACTCATACTTGTGTGGTCTATGGACCTAACTGGAACACATGAGTTTAATAATGTTGATGGTTGAATGTAAAGGGTTAGGGTGAAAACACCTGAATTCAAAGATCAAAAGGTATTGCCCATTACTTTTGTTTTTACAG
>VOQK01015456.1:17116-27164 GCA_015052645.1 Benitochromis conjunctus
GTTAATTAATATTGTGGTTTAATTCCTCTCATTTCATACTGAAGGTAACCACATTTATATAGAGACAACATGTTTCTAGACTTCTGTGCCTTTCTCTGTTTGCTGAAGTGGATAAAGTTGAGTTTGCAATGGTTTTGTTCTGTTGTGGGCCAAAGAGCACTTAGGGCAGAAAGATGGAGAAGCGATGAAAGGGTGGTCACCCTGATAACATCCTTGCAGGGAAGGACTTAATGACATACTCAGTACCTCAAACAATGTCGTTAGGGACAAACAAGTCCTGCATCATTGATGGGGAAGATAATTGTTGCCTAATTTGCATAAGAAATGTTGTCAAACCAGTTGGGGTCTTGAGCAAATAAGCATGTACGTAATACCACTGATGCGTAATTAAAGGTGAAGAGTTACTGATAATTAACCAATGACCTTCATAAATGTCAATCAAAATGTTATCTTCTGATCAGAGGGCACTGAAGTGAGTGGAAAAGAGCAATGAGTGAAAAAGCATGTAGCACTCTCCCTCTTCTTTCTAACTATCTTTTACACAGTTCCCATATTTAATGATTTGTATTATAATTTCGGAGCAAGGAAATATATCGGGGTCTTTTCAGGGTCCAGTGACTTTTAAGCAATGGATGGGAAATTCATAATGAGTAGAGATGGCAACCTTTGGAATGCATATTTTTGTGTCAACACAAAGTAATGCAATTGCCATCCATTATCGCCCATTAGGTCTCGGGGTTTAAGAGTGAACACAAGTTTGATCAAATTACCCATAAAAAAAGATCCCCCCGCCCCCCTCCAGGTTTTAACTCTGTTCAATTTCATGAACTCACCTTAATTGATTCAGGACTGCCTCTCTCAAGCTGGCGTCAATCCATCACCAGCGTTGCCTGCGTGGAATGCAATACAGCCACCAGTTAAGCAGACTGCATACCTGCTCCGGCTTGCTCTCTTCCACTCTCCTCCCTTTGTCATTTCCTGTTTGAAAGACAGATTATATTGGCCCCCTCTCAACACACAAAACCCACAAGTCTCAGCCGTATCAGGATAAGCTGTAAATGAACTCAAATGCTGCCTCAACCCAAGACCAAACTGGCAATGGATGTGAGCATGATACCGTTCTCCTATTCTGTCTTAATTTTTTTTTTTTCTTCCCCAGCCATGGGCGAGTTTGCTAGATTTACCGTTTTAATAAAACTACCATAACTCTTGCTCTTCTATATTCACCAGTCACATATTTATGGTATCATGAATTATTCAACCAAACATTGTGTCAGTAAGGTTGGAGTTATGTGAGCATCATCTCCCATCAGCAAAGATTTATCAGGGTGATGAAAAATGTTCACACCAAGTTTTGCCACTTGGATAAACTGTTAAACAGAGATCAGAAAGCTCCCTTTGCGTATTGCGCTACATATTACAGTAGACTCAGGCATCAGTCATGGCTACTGAATTTCCCTCTTCAGCAACCAGAGACAGTTACGGGTCTTTAATTACAATAAGCGTCTGTAGCAGATATTTTCACAATACCTCTTTTCAAAAGTCAAATGTACACTGCTTCTCATTATAATAAAGAGGCCACTTAAATAAAGCAAGTCAGGTAGAATAGCACTTTTTCTGAATAAGTTATTGTCTAGATATTAGGCATCCATCTAAAAAGCCATACCATCTATATATGGGGAAATTGCAGAGGAATCTGTGTTGTCTCTGTTACAGTAAAATCCCACTCATGGATATTTTTTTTTTCTCAAATGAAGAAAAGTGAGTGATCAGTGTGTTTATTATACAAAAACCCAAAACTGTGAAAAGTACTTTTTTTATACATGCAATAATAAAAATGTTATAGTAAGATGTTTCCTCAACATGTGTAGCAAAATCAGCTGAAAGTCACCTCAGCTTTAAACTCTGGAACTCTTTTCTAGAGCACTGTCTAACATGTGGTCCAAGATCTTTCAAAGATTTTTAATTGGGCTGAAATCTGGTGACTGTGAAGGACATAGCATTTAATTTACATTATTTTCATATCAAATCAACCGTTCAGTGAACCCTAGCACCACTCCCTGAAATTGAGATTGAAATTATTTATCCTAAAATAAAGGTGATTACCTTTGTAATACTATTTTAATAGCTATAGATATTTAGAAATAAATACTCGTGAAGGATTGAGATGTATTTTTTCTTCTTTTCAGTCTCTTCCTGATCCTTTTCTTTATTTAGAAATTACCATTTTTTAAGGTAAGAGACCATATGAAACTGATGATTCCACTCATTTAGTTTCTCTACCCGGTTTAATAGCTATGCTCTACTGTAGGATGGTGCTTAGTGCTGTCACTTGACCTGTATACTGAGCATTTACCCCATTTTGGCTGTTTGTACACCACTTCAGCTGCTGAATGCTGAAGTGGTGTGGTTCTGAGAGATTTGCTCGGGTACTGAAAGCACTTACTGCTCGTCTCATGACAGCCTGTAGAAACTGTGCCAACATGGCTGTTTTTTGTATTTTTCCAAACATCTTTGTGTTTGGTGATTTTTAAAATCAGTCTAGAGTTACAAATTTGATTAAACTTTTACACTTTGTAATTTTAGCTTTTTACAAATTAAGGGTTTTGTTTGTTTTTATTACTTATAATTATCACACACTGATGGATGATGAGGGAGGAGGGAAATTCTCTATTTCATAAAGTACTGCCATGAATAAAACCTGGTAAGTGGTATGTGCAGATAACACCATATGAACTGTGCACGATGTCCCGAATCTCCTCTTAAGTTGTTTGACATACAAATAATCTGTAGCTACACGACCAACAGTATGACCAGACAGCTGACGGATCACCATTCACCCTGTGAACCATTTCAGCCTCATCTTTCTTGGCTGTGGCATTTCCTCCAAGCTTTTGCTCCTAACCCACTCTATCATAATGCTAGACATGTCAATCAGAGTTCTGAGACAGAACACTCATCTCCCGAGGAGATTATGTTTCATCAGAGGATGGAGGAACTTGCAAATCCCCCTTTCTTTTCACTGCTCCTGTTTAGGGCTTGAGGAGTAGCCTATCTCCTCCTGTGTGATTAAAGTGGAAGATTGAGTGTGTTTGCGAAGCACACAGAGAGGCTCATTACAATGCACTAGCATGTTGTTGGAAATAGCTCTAGCCAGGAGCTGTAATCCAGAATGTGCTTAATGAGGGGCCACCCAGCCTCTTCATGAGCCTAAGGAGTCAGTCAGACCTGGAGAGGCACAAGACAAGGCGAGGGAGAGGGAGAAACAGCTTTCTTCACTAACATATCAATCTTCACAGTGATTGAAAAATTATAATAATAGAGCTCACTGCTGATTTTTCAGCCTCTCTGTCCTGTGCAGCTTTGCTTCTGTGAGATTTGTGTCAGATAGTTGTTCAAGGGAGCAAATTAGAAAGATTGGCGAACGCTACAGGAGCAAGCCAGATACTCATAAACAAAGGCTTTGCAGCAAAAGGTCTGATGAAATGTTAAAGTGATTAAATGAAAACAAAGCTCGATGTCATTCCATGTCCATGTAAAAAGCCATATAGATCATGAGTTTTATTTGTCTGCATCATATACACTACTTCTATTGCAACACTTTCATTTTAATTTAAAATAGCAGTATTGTTCACTTTTCTTGTGAACAAACTACTCTACCTAGCACTCATGGCTTTACTACAAACCAGATTTTTCAACCCTCCAAGATAGTCCCAGCCACAGTAAAGTCTACAAACAAATAACAGCTGACAAGGACTGACGTTCATAAAATGAAGTTGTGTGTGAACGCCAACATTAGTGTGAATGAGTCCAACCATGATTTGGTTGGACTCATTCATCTACAGGGTCAAATGGCTTCATAGTTTTTGTGACTGATTCCTTTTGTCCCATGATGGTGAGAGTGTCTTCCAGAATGCGTTCCAACCAACTAGGCATGCTGGATCACTAAATGATATGAATAATATGTGAGTTATAAGCTATGGCCTTTGTCGTCACCAGAGTTCAACCCAGAACAACACGTATATGACAATTTAGACCAACGTCTTAGACGATGGTCTCCTCTACTATCAAATATAACCCAAATAAAGGAACATTTTTTGGAAAAACATGGTGTTTTTCAAGTGACAAGTGTCTGTAAGGTATTCCTGCTCCCTCATTCATAAGGAGTCACCACAGCAGGTAGCTCCACATTTGATTTGGCAGATTTTTTTTACGCTGGATGGACTTCCTGATGCAACACCAAAGGGATTTGTGTCTCGTTCCAGGGTCAAACAAGGCAGCTTTTGTGTTTTGGGCAAATGTGTAAACCCCTACATTGCACTAAAAATGCAATTAATTACTTATTTATATAATTACTTGTTTACTATAACATATAAATAATTAATTAGATTGTTTAAACCTGGTATGTTAGTTGGATTTATTCAGATGGTATGCCAATAATAGATATAACTATTTAATCTATCACACCACTATAGTCCAGATGGGTAGAAAAACTGATTTCACATCTTTAAAAAAAATAAATCTGTCTTTAATTAAAGATATTTATGTCTGGATATTACTATATTAACTAATTGGAAAATGTTTTTGTGGGATATCTGTAACTGATAAACAAGAAAAAATATGAAGACATTCCACATAGAAAGGAGTCCCAAGCATCTAATGTTCTATCAAACTGTCAGTGGAACAACAGCCTGACACATAATTGAGAGTAAATGAGTTTTTCTTCCTTGTTTTTATGATACATTTCCCCACGGGGGGTCAGCACATATCTCTCTGTTCCCCATTTTTTGGGGGATCTTTTCAATTAATTTACTTTATTTTCATCCCCTTGCTTCTCTCTAGTCAAAAGGAGCTGGCTCCTTGTTGCTGGGAGACCAGTTGTATTATCACAGTCATTCATCCTTGCTGCACTCTCTTGGGTCAGTATGTGACTGGAGTACCATGAGCACAGCTTGTTGTGTAGTGACATACAGCTTGTCCTTTTCAAGTCCCAAATTAGACAAACAATTACTCCCACAACAGTGTGGTAGTGGAAGTGTATTGGAGCTTATATATAAATACAGATGTTCTCGCGTTAAAATCAATAGTTGGGTAATTATCAACAATATCATTTCTGATACTGGCATTGTTTACTGGCCTCCATTCTACAACCCCAGAATCAGAAAAAGTTGAGACGGTATGTTAAATTAAAATCAAACTGAAAACAGTACTTCTGTGCATCTTTGACCTGTATTACACTGAAAACAATACAACAGCACATTATTTAATGTGTTCCTCGTGAATTTTCAAAATTAACATGTACTCCAATTTTGGTTCTTGCAACACATTTCAAAAGACGTTGCAACAGTAAAGCATTTACCACTTTGTAATGTTGCCATTCCTTTTCACAACATTTAAAAGATGTTTAGGGACTGAAGACACCAAGTGAAGAAGTGTTTCAGGTGTCATTTTGTCGCATTCTTCCTGCAAACAAGTCTTAAGGTGGGCAACAGTACATGGTCTTTGGTGTCGCATTTTGCCCTTCAAAATGCGCCACACATTCTCTATTGGAGACAGGTCGGGACTGCAGGCAGGCCAGTCAAGTACCCGTACCCACTTCCTCCGCAGCCAGGACTTTGTAATGCGTGCAGAATGTGGTTTTGCATTGTCTTGTTGAAATCTGCATGGGCGTCCCTGGAAAAGATGTCTTCTTGAAGGCAGCATATTGTGCTCTAAAATCTCGATGTACAGCATTAATGTGCCATCACAGAAGTGCAAGTGACCTTTGCCAAGGGCACTGACACAACCCCATACCATGACAGACAGTGGGTTTTGGATTTGTTGCTGGTAACAGTCTGGATGATCCTTTTCTTCGGAGCACACAGTGTCCATTTCTCCCAAAAAACACCTGGAATACTGATTCATATGACCGCAATACACGTTTCCACTGTGTGATGGTCCATCCCAGATGCCTCAGAGCCCAGAGAAGTCGACGGTGCTTCTGGACACTGTTAACATAGGGTTGCCTTTTGGCACAGTACAGTTTTAACTGGCATTTGGGGATGTTACTACCTATTGTGGTACTTGACAAAGTAGTCCTGAGCCCATGTGGTGATATCGCTTATAGATGAATGACTCTTCTTGATTTTCAGTTCCGCCTGAGGGATCGGAGATCACGGCTGTTCAGCTTAGGCTTGCGCCCTTGTCCTTTACGAATTGAAATTCCTCCAGATTCCTTGAATCTTTGATTTATGTTATGCACTAAATATCCAAACCTCTTCCTATCTTTCTTTGAGGAACATTGTTTTTAGACATTTCAATAATTTTCTCACATACTTGTTGGCAAACTGGCGATCCTCGGCCCATCTTTGCTCCTAAGAGACTAGACCTTTCTTGGATGCTGCTTTTGTACCAAATCATAATTACAGTCACCTGTTGACATCACCTGTTTCAAATTACATCATTATTTAACCAATTTACCTGATTACTGGCCCTAAACTGCTCCTGTCCCAACCTTTTTTGGAATGTGTTGCAGGTCTGAATGACAGGAAAGGATGGATATTTACAAATGAAATGAAGTTGACCAGACAAAACATGAAATATTTTGCGTTCATATTGTCTGCAATGAAATACAAGTCAAAGTAAATTTAGAAATCACTACTTTCTTTTCTTATTTGTGTGTGTTTTCCATACTGTCCCATTTTTTTCTAATTTGGGTTTGTAGGTTTTATGAGGCTGGATTTTGGTAGAGAAGGAAAGAAGTGCTTCTTTCTTTTTCCTTCTTTCTTTTTTTGTTTTTGTTTAGTTTTTTTCAACTTGGCAGTACACCATACCAGAACACCTCACCTTAGAAGTCTCATGAGTGATCACATTAGTACTAAACCTTGCATCCCTAGGAAAATGTGACATGGTATTTGACTTAACAGCCTGGGCATGGAACCACATAACGGCCCATTAGAGCTCCTTGCTGTGAATTGCAAAGAACGATGGGACTAAGCAAAGACAAACTTCCCTTAGACCAGAGACTGGTCATTTCATTGACAAGTCCAAAATACATTTCACTCCAGGACAAAACATTCATCAAAGAAAAAAACAAAACGGCGATCTTTTGCCTTTCCATTTCTGTTCTATATCTCTCTGTGCTACACACACAGTGAAACCACCATTCCTCCTTTTCACGTCCTTTCATTTCTGAGTCTTTTATAATAATATTTTCATTCCTAAAATATTATTACTTTAGTTTGCATGCTTAATCATACTAAGCAGAAATATGACAAATACAACCATAACATCTTGTTAAAATCCCAAGGCCTCACGTGTTTAGCATGATTATTTAAGTTACGGATCAATGCACATCCAATTTTTTCTTTTCAGTGATCTGTCTAAAGAGGAGACTTGAAACTGCCACTTTGCTTGGGAGGTAAACACACATTGTTTACTGTAAATGCATTTTTGAATTTCCCTCAAGGCCTTTCCTAATTAAAAATGTGTCACATGAGCAGAACTTTAGAGATTTTCTTTTTTCAGAGAAATAAGGTTTCACCATCTTGTCTCCGTGTCTCCAAGCAATCTTACTCAGCTCCTCGCCGCCACAGGCTGCTGCGGCAACTCACCATCTCCATCTCCTGACTTCCTCACCCTGACACAACGGCCATTTAATAGACCAACAAATAAACACCAGACTTTCCGCCTGAATTTAGGAACTACAATGCGGTTATTCCAATGTGTTTGTGAATTTAGCACTTTTGTTACCAGCTGCTTTCACTGATGACCACAAACAATTATACTTGGACGACACGTTGAATGTTTTCACTGCCAAATACAGTCTGGCATTCATTCTTTTTCTCCCGATAATTTCATCACTGTTTTATCATATAATTGTGTGTAAGTTGGATTTTTGTCCATTTGCAGTCACCAACAATCAGATGCATATAGATTTGAAACATGTGTAAACAGCAATGTTTCAGATTTTGAGAGATTCATCTGGCCTGCACACATGGTGTAATTATTTCTGTACAAACTCATGCGATGCCATGTTATTGCCAGCTGCTGTGGATTGTAGAGGCTTTAAGACACTGAGCTCAAAGGACTAATGGTCTTATTTTGCCATAATTTCTAGCATAAGGTGGGGGTTTGTTTTCTGTTTATATTAGTTATGGACTACAGAGAGTGCATCAAGTAATCTGAGAATAATTACTGTTAAAATGGCCCTGTATCTAGCATAGTTATGTATATAACTGATTATTGACTGTGACGTATGAAACAGTGATTCAGGTGAAGGCTCTACATCTAGTTTCTATATCTGCTACTACATTACCACGTCATCAAAATCATTTATTGTCATTTTTACATTAAAAGTAATAACTTGTAAATGACTGATGAGTGGTGGTGGAAAAATGGAGTTGCCATGGTTACCCTTTTTCTAGCATCACATGCCAGTAGAAAGAAAGGCCACTGGAACATTGTTGATGGCAGCTATTGTGAAACCTTTGTTGTTCAGGTCAAATTCTTAAATATGTATCTAATGATTTCATTTTAGATCAGTCTATGAGGGCACGCCTGTGCAGTGCAATTCAATGTTATAGACGTTAGTTCTCAATGTACAAACCACAGTTAGTTGAATTACGTGTTATGCTGGAGTTTTAAAATCAGATCGGTATAATACTTGAACTAAATGCAAACCATTGATCTTTACTTGATCTTGATTTGCTTTTATTTTTGTTTTTTGCTACTTGATCCAAGCCTTACTAATGACAGCATTTTGTTCCCAACTAAAATAAGATTCCATAACAAAATCAGGATTTGTCGACTGCATCTGATATTTCCTAGTTCATTAATTATTTCACTTTGGGAAGCAGCTTAATGTGAAATCTTGTTTGTTGACATATTACAAAATCAGAATTTTAGAATACACACAGTAAATCTCTCAAATGTTGTGACATAAAACAACATCTCATCAACCAAAAAACTTCTTCTCTTACGACCTCTTTAGAGACCCATTTCGCTGTGTAACAGAGTGCTTTTCAGAAATTGACTGAAATTAGCTCTGCGCCACAGAACCATAAAACCACAGAGGGAGGGGGGGATCGAAGGGGAGAGAGAGTAGCTGGTGGCTGGATGCCAGGTGAAGCTCTCCTGAGAGCACCATGGGCACTGTGGCAGAGCGATCCAGCCAAAGAGCTTTGTTGTGATAAATCAGATTCACAACCCTATTTTTACTCATCTATAAATCTCATTGAAAAAAAAGAAGTGAAAGCAAAGAAGCTAAGCAGCCATGGAAGCTTCGAGTACGCAGGAAATGAGCGGGTTACTTCTCTTTTCTGCGTTGGTTAAACATACTATAATGACCATTATTTATTTCTGCTGTCATCCTGGTCACAGATTATAATCTGAAGCATATCTGTCTACCAAAATGAGAGGATCATTAGGAACGGGGCAGAGGGAAAGAAAAAAAAAACATGGGGAGTGAGGGAGGAGAGACGAGAGGCAATTAGCATGCTTAGTTAATTGCTCTTATTTGCAGTTATCAGGGCAATTACAGGTCCCAGTGAATACAAATAGAGCAACAGTGCTATTAAATAAAGGAGCTAAATTTCTGCGGTGCCCTTGTGGTAAAATATAGAGTTAGATGGGTTTTATATACTAGTTGTTGCAATACAATTATTCAAAAGATTTAATCTTGGATATACCTTGGCTGTCACACTGTAATGAATTCCTGCTCAGCAGCAGATGATCCATCAGGATGCCATAAAAAATCCATTTACATTATAAAGCAACAGCTTCTCCTACAGTTGGAGAACAGCAGTAAACTAGTGATGCATGGCCAGTATGAAAGTGGTCAATTGCCTGCATAGACGATGATCAAATGAAATACATGCACAGTGTCAAGCCAGAAATCATAAGATCTGTTAGCAGACTTTACAACATATGTAAAGACCCGCAAATGATTGTGATCATCTGGGTGCGATAAGCTAGAGTGAAACAATTAGATTTTCAGCGCCACACTTTGAAATAGTCTGCAGTCAAAAAAAAAAAAAAAAAACCCAAAAAAAAAAAAAACTAAATTTAA
>VOQK01015459.1:18903-30076 GCA_015052645.1 Benitochromis conjunctus
TAAAGCTACACTGATCAAAAGAAAAAAGGAAAAAAAAAAAAAATCTTAACACGCATTTAAATCAAATGTATTAAAAAGTGAAAGCAATGTCTTCCAGACCGACAATCAACTTTTGCAATAAAGCAATTATTTTCAACTGCTTCAGTCATACGTGGCTCTTACAGTACCTTAAGGTTGGTGCAGTGAAATGCACTAAGGTCCACAAGGTGTGCACAAAACTGTTTTTCCCCCATTTAAAGACACGCTGCTTATGGCTCAGTCATGCTAAAGTAAAATATAGCAAGGCAACCTCCAACAACTAAAACAACGGATGGTTTCTCACAATGAAATTTTTCACATTTGCCAACCAACTGAAAATAGTTGCAGCAACCAAACGTTCACCGAAACTATGAATTCTGGGGACTTGTGATCCACAGTCCGCCCCGGCAGTTTCATTTAATCCCTGAAAGTGGTGACATCTCCCCCAGAGCTCCAGTTTGGTGACATCTATGAGCATCTTGTAGAGAATAACTTGGACTAACGGCAATCACTCTCAAACAGATTGGTGAAGTTTTGCAAATAACTGCCATTTAATTTCTAAACACAGAGAGATTGATTGCAACCCGTTGGCAATCAACTCATCAACAACACAACACTTTATAATAGAGGACTCAGCTCACTAGTTGCCAACTGCAAGGTGATTTTGCAGGTAATTTACAATCTTGCAGCAACTTTGTCACCATGTGTGGCAGAATTTCATCATTTCTGTTTCGAATCTATGAGGATCTGCCTGAACTCTAAAGGCAAGTAGTTCATGTGAATTTCTGTGTGTGATGATAGCAACCATTTTCAATCGTTTCCCAATTTATCATCGTATTACCACAAACAGATTGCATGTAATTGCAGACCTGACCCATTCAATTATGCACACTTATAAATCACTTCATAATCCTTACCCCATGCTCCAGAGTCTAGTGACTTAAAATCGTCACCTTGACTTCCCCTCAACATTTATATGCACAAGATAGATAAACATACAGACAGACAGACAGACAGAAACAGATGGGAAACTCTTCTCTCCACAAATGAAAAGAAAAAAAAAAAAAAAGGTTTCACTAGTGTTTGTGCATTAAGTGTCTTGAAGTTTAACTTAGCCTTCAGGTTATAATCTCCCTGTCTGTCAAAAAATAAATAAAAATCCTCTGTAAATTTTCTGGTTCTATATTATATCTGACTTTATACAAAACTTGTGCAGTTTTACATATTTTGAAATCCACGACCTTCACAGTTTTTTACTTAAACAGAATATCATGTGGTCTCTAAATCCTACATCATTAATGATCCTAATTGGGGTTTTTTAATGTAAATGTTTGAAGTAAAGCTTTGTATGGAGCTGTGCGATAAAATGCTTAAAGCAATTATCATACAAAACTTTCCTAAATAGTGTTTTGAAACATGGTCAATATAAAGTCAACAGAACTCGAATGTTTTGACAGACAACATGAAAAGCCAATGGCAATCAGAATAACGCGGAGCTAAACAAATTTAAATAATAATTTAAACATTTATTTTTGTTCAAATTCAACGATAGCTCATTTCTATATAAACCATTTCCAATTGCCAAAAGCTGTTGCCAATCCTCTCCAGCACACCGACTCAGTTTAATCTCCTAAAGCCTCACAGTCGCTCCGAAGACGGCAACTGACTGCAAGTAGTCCCAGCCTTGCCCTACCCATCTTCAAAACAACCATTTAAAAGGCAAAAGGATCACGAGTTTATTGTACTTTATTTGTTGCAGTAATTTTGATCATGCCAAAGTCCCCAACTACTGTTTTCCCTAGTGTGACTGTAGTATTATTGGAGACGAGTGAGCCGAGAAATCCTACTGCTTGCAGGCGGTGCATGAAGAGCTGCTGTTTGCTAAGTAAAAGCAGGCCTGTCATTCTGCTCTTTTCTCATTTTCTGAGCCACTGCATCTGTTCTTGTCAGAAGCTTCACTCAAAACATTTACTTCTCTCTTCAACTGCAAAGAAACCATTCTTCTGTGTTTCAATAAACAAACGGAACAAGCTGTCCATGGTTTATGTTGTCTAACTTTTCCTGCCATTTAAAGCAGATTTAGAGGTTGATGTAGGGTAGCAGAGCTCACTCCTCCATAGTGTGACCAGTCAGCTATTCAAGTAGCTCTAAACCTCTACACTTCCTCTAACAATAGCAGAATAGTTTGATAGAATCCAAGTCAAGAGGCAGAAGCTCCATTTGATGATTCATCCAGGCCCTCGTCACAAAGATGAGGCAATTAATGTCTTCGGTGTTCAAAAACCACAGCCGAACCCTCTCACTCTAGTGTGGTAAAAAAAAAAACAAGAAACAAATCAGCGCTGCCATAAAGAAGCACCTCCATCTCTTTCCACGGTACAATTATCATCACGGGCAATCAAGCCAAATTCTGACCACTTTTCTCTTCATCACAGTCAGTGAGAAAATAACAACTGGGCCATTTCACAGCAGATATTTAGATATTTTGGCCTGCGATAGCAGTCAGAAAAGCACAGGTGTGAGAATCTTGGTGAGCTGGCACGTACATACCTAGCAGTCTGGAGCTGAGAAACAGAGACACCTAAACAGAAATCAAGAATTATTCATGTGATTAAATCAGCTGTGTAACATGGGGATGGTCTCAAGTGGCTGAAGGCAAATGGATTTCTGTCTTTTTTTTATTATTATTCCTGAAGATGTTTCACCTCTCATCCAATAAGCTTCTTTAGTTCTAACAGATGATGGGAGTACCAGGTATTGAACTTATAAAACAACTCCAGCTGCCTACACAGGCAAGCTAATCTGAACATTCATGAGCCAATCAAAATGAGTTACTGCTCACTGTCAGTGCAGCTCACACCAGTAAGAGGATACTATACCAAAATGAACTCTGGAAGTGTTCAACCACTTTGCTGCTTTTAGAGCAAATAAACACACTGCCCTCGTTCAGATTAAAGGAAGGTCACATGAGCGTTTCCTGAGGTTACTGGTGTTACCCCACCTACATACGACTACCTATTTGCATACAGTGTATTGCACTGAGGTGTACTTTCATTAAAATGTGAAGTCATTTCACATTTATGAATATTTTGCCCTGCAAGCCTTGAATAGAGTGCAAAGAATGAAAATAGCTTCATTATGACTAGCTGACCAGCATTGGCATAAACACTGATAATGACTGTGGTTGTCCAGGTGCTTATCAATATTTCAGTACTGACCAGTCTGGAACCTGGTTATATACTGATTCTCAAACAGCAGGATTCTGCCAGATGTGGTTGTTTTGGAATGCATTTGGTTTCAAATCAAGCATATTCACTACTAACTCAAACAGAATGCCATGCCAAAAAAAACAGACTTCAAATCCAGTGCTTCATATTTTCATCTACAAGGTGACTCCCGCCGTTCAAAAGCTGCAAGTAGTTCCCTGAAGCTCCTATATAAGTATTATAGCAACACAGCTAATTTTTCACTTGAATAGCCACTAGACATGTCAAAATTTAATAATGTGCACCTCAGGTATGCGTTTAACAAGATAAAGATATTAGTAAGCATGCTGTACCTTTTTGGGAAATGCTAGTTTTAACACTGGTGTGTCTTGTGAAAGACGGTTATTGCTACTGTGTGTAATTGCTACCCAAAAAAGAAAACAACAAAATATCCTAAATATCCTTATCCACAGGGGAACACATGCTGCCCTGTACTACCCATATTCATTCACACTGTGGTCCAATCTAACTGTATAAATATGGAAATTTCAAACCACACAAACAGCTGTTTGGTGATATTTCAGCTTTTGGCATGCTCTCTGATAGATTTTGTGCTGCATCATCACAAAAATACAAAAACAAGTCTCTTTTGTTTATTGTCATGATGCAAACACTTTAAAAACCTGCTGCTGTTCATATCTTAGCACAGAAAGCAAAACATCAAGAGATGGAAGAATGCCCTCAAATAAAAACACTTCCTGTGATAACATCAGACACCGGCACTAACCGGGTAAGAAGAAACTGCTGCCCAGTCTCAGACAGAACTCTAATAACACATGACAAATACAGACACGATTATCAATATTGGTTTTAAGATAGGGGAAAGTACATAAGCTCCAGGTGCAGTGTTCACACAAGCCAATTTCCCTGCACTCCTCTTTAAGAATCAGAGTGTATTCAGCAGCTTTCACCAAGTGTCAAGTACAAGTATAACATGTACTCAAACTCATTTGTCTCTTAAATATGATCTACTGACTTAAAAGTAAAAGTAAACAAAAGGTGTAATGTGATAATGCAATTCCTTAAAGGCGCAAATGAATTAACCTCACAGCTACAGCTCTAGAACGCTGATACAGCAGCTATTAAGTGGAGACCTTGGGCAAAGACATGTGAGTGAAAACTGGTTCGCTGGTTATAGAAACATGCTTTAAAAAGCACTGCCCCAGGCAGAAACCTAAGGCTTCCCCTACAACATGCCAAGCCTTGCTTTAATATCAGCTACAGGGTTTTATATTCCTCATCTGCAAAGAGCTCACTCAGAGTGAACTTACACTCACTGGCCACTTCATTAGGCACAACCACTCATAAATGCAAATATCTAATTAGCTAATTACACGGCAGCACCTCGTTGCATTCAGACATTTAGACACGCTGAAGTTCAAACCAAGCATCTAAATGGGTTATTTAAATAACTTCACCTTTTTTGCAATCCTCTGATTGGGAAAACATCACCTGGTCCTGGTCTCCATTTCTGCTGTGATATTCAGGTGATAGAGTTAAAATTTGGAGTGAGCAACATGAAAGCATGGATCTGTTCTGCCTTGTATCAATGGTTCATGTTGCTGGTCGTATAATGGAACACTGTGGCACTCTGGTTGCCTTAATACCAACAGAGCATCGTTTACATGCCACAGCGTACCAGAGTATTGTTGCTCACAGTGTCCATCCCTGCCCTCTGGCAGGAAAACAGCTATGCTACACAGTTCAAATCATCTCAAACTGCTTAAACATGACAATAAATTTACTGCACTCAAATGACTCCCACATGTGCAGCCGACAAACCTGCAGTAATTGTGTGATGTTATCACTTCAATACGGGCCGAAATGTCTCATAAATGTTTCCATCACATTGTTCATTCTATGCCACAAAGAATTAAGACAGGCGGGTCCAACCCGGTTTTAGAAAGGTGTAACAAAAGAAGATGCCAAGAAGATGAGTCTAAGACAATACTGTTGAATACTCTCTCACTGCTTATAGAAGTAGTCAACTTTATTGTCATTGCACATTGTTACAGTACAAGGCAATGAAATTTGCTCTCTGCATTTAACCCATTCACTCAGTGAAGCAGTGGGCAGCTAACAATCCAGCGCCCGGGGAGCAGTGTGTAGAGATGGTACCGTGCTCAAGGGTACCTCAGGGTAGCCGTTGGGTGGAATCAAACCCCCGACCTTCCGATCAAGGGGCGCCCGCTCTACCTACTGAGCTACCCCTACATAGCTCAGTAGGTATAGAAAGCTGTGTGCACTCAGTAAAAACAATTAAACAATAATGTCTAGTTTTTGTTTGAGCTCTGTTTAATTTCGTGGTTGTTTAGTAAGTTTACGTAACTTTCAGTCTACCCTCGTTTAAATAAGCGAGATGATGGATGGCAACTGAGTAATGAATGTTGAGTTTAGTCAAAAACACAAGGCAGCACATTACTCATATTATGAGAATCAATATTAGATAATGGGGTGGAACAGCCGGGAGATAAAGTCACTGAAAATAATATTAAAAAAAGAAAAACAAATATGCCAACCGAATAAGTGCTTAAGATGCAGTCCATGACTCAAAGCCATTTTTAAAGTTTTCTAATCGTTGCGTTACACATAAAAAAAAAAAAAATGTCATTACAATTGATTGACTATTATAAAAGCAAATTATGATTTATTATTGGTGTGTAAACGATGACCGGTGAGATGCTGAAACTGCCGTTAATGTATTAACATGAAGATCAGCATGAACTACCATGACTGACAAGCAGCTCGACGTTGAACTGACAGTGACATTTGTGACAGTCCACACGGCATAAAGTGGCGCAGGTTTTGCGGATGACAATTTAAAAAAACAACCCAAAAAAACGGGGGTTTAAATAATAAGTATCGAAACATTTTCAGTCCTGCCCAGGTGGGTCCATATTCAGACAACATTACAGCAAAGCCTCGACTACACCGGCTGTGTGCCGAGATCAAAGCAAAACACACTCACGACTAGCAGGGGCTACAGAAATCCACTCAACTACCTTTCGGGACTTTGAAAATTCACATCTAGGAACCAACAAGGGCGAGATGACATATTAAAGATGGCCAGGGGATTGCAGGGAACCACACAAGGGGCTACAAATCTCATATCTCCAATTAGCTAGCCTGCTAGCCAGCAGTGGTCACAACAAAACGCATTTGCTGTGTACTACACTGGCAGACTGATGTTAGCTTCAGCGGCTACAACTCACCGGGATAGAAGAGTCCAAGATGTCCTAAAAAACTGAGTGAAAGGTGCCCGGAATGTCTCACAGACCGCAGAAATCTCCGTGTGCTGAATCTGCAGGTCTACAGTCTCGGGACAAGGCTGCGGTGTTGCAGCATTTTCATCTCGCACCGCTTCCAGCACCATTAAAAGCTGCACTGTTGGAGCGACGGCTGGACAAGCAGCAAAGCATTATGGGAAACTGTGTCGACGCTCCAGTGTCGTCAAATGCTTCAAATGCGGTGAAACTGCGTCACCTGGTGTTAAAAACCGGCATGGACCATAAGGGACAGATGTCTTCTAAAAGGTGGACTGTAAAGTGGCTTAAAGCAGCTGACGGCTTCACTAATTTGCAATTATTTGCTTTCATTCTTTTTTTTGTTTAACTTAATTTTTTATTATTTGATTTTATCACTGTTGTATGTGAATTTGGGTACTAACTCATAAGGCCTTTAATGTGGGTCTATCTATCTAAGGTAACACAAAGTCAAAACTATAAAGTCAAACTAAACTATGTTATTGACTTGGTGTACAGTCAGAAATGTTTCTGCATGGTTTCTGGTTTGGACACACCTTATTATTTAATGGTTTTTCTTTGTTTTCATGACTAGTAACATTGTAGAGGCTTCAAAACTATGAACAAACACATATGGACTTATGTAGTAAACAAAAAAGTATGAAATAACTCTTGAGGCCAGGCTATCAGGCACAGCACTCATCATTCTTATTGCGTGGGGTTGTGTTTGGGGTCATTGTCCTTTTGGAAAATAAATGATGGTCCAACTAAACGCAAACTGGACGGGATGGCATGTCGCTGCAAGATGCTGTGGTAGACATGCTGGTTCAGTGTGCCCTTAACTGGTGAATTTATCCTCAGCAGCAGGGGTGACTCTTGGTCTTCCTTTCCTGGGGCGGTCCTCATGTGAGCTGTTTCGTAGTAGCGCTTGATGGTTTTTGCAACTGCACTTGGGGACATGTTCAAAGTTTCAGCAATTTTCTGGAAATTGCTTTAAAAACCTTCAGTTCTTAAAGCACTGATAGACTGTCGTTTCTGTTTACTTAGCTGATTGGTTCTTGCCATAATATGAATTCTAACAGTTCTTAAATAGGGCTGTCAGCTGTGTACCAACTTGACTTCTGCACAACACAACTGATGGTCCCAACCCCATTAAGAAGGCAAGAAATTCCACAAATGAATGCTGAGAAGGCTTCTGAACAAACTAGCAGGTGCAGAAGGCCCCTGCTGGCCCATATCTATGGAGTGGATTTCCGCTAATAACGCCCATTGAATGGACTGATAACATCCGACGCGGGTTACAAGGCCCACCTGTGAAGTGAAAACTATTTCAGGTGACTACATCATGAAGCTCATCAAGAGAAGACCAAGTCAACAAAGCAAAGGGTGGCTACCCCCAAAAAGTTGATTCTGTTCATCTTGACATAGCGTTTTCCATGAACAGAATCAACTTTTTGGGATTTACTTACCTGGATGATCAACCATGCATCAAGACAAAGGGTGGCTATTTTGAGGAATCTAAAATATAAGACATATTTTGAGTTACTTATCAATTTTGTCTTTGCTACATAATATTATAATATTCCATATATGCTTGCTTTATTTATTCATCCATCCATCCATTCGCAGCCGCTTCATATATTTGATGTCTTCAATATCTATCTACGATGTAGAACGTAGTAAAAAATAAAGAAAACCCATTAGTGTTTCTCTGTTGCTTCACTATCTTTTGGGAAAACCTTTTTGTTTTTGGTAATTTTTTTTATTATTTTCCTGCCATCATATTGCTGTACAACAAAACATTTTTTTTACAATAAATAAAAAAATATTTTTAAGTTCACATTGGCTTACTTAAGAAGAAGAAGAAGAAGAAGAAGAAGAAGAAGAAAAGAAAGAATTAAATCAGGTCAAATCAAGCACACGCCTGTAGGTGGCGGTAAAGAATCCGTTAGAGAATAAATCGACACAACATTCGTAGAAGAAGAAGGAGAGCACAGAAGCGTGTGTAGAAGTCGTGGGTTGGTGGTCCATCGGCTGTGAAATGGAGAGCAAACACATGTCAGCGTTTGCCTTGTATCAGACTTTAAAACCAGACCAGCCTCCTCCGGCTAAGAAGCCTCCAGTGCAGGTACACACACTTAAAACCATAGACTGAGTGTCGGATTGACAGCTCCACGAGGAGCAGCACTGACTCCAGTCCTCCTCTTTATCTGCACACTTCTGTCTTCTGGGCATTGTGTTAACCTATGTGTTTCTACAGGTGGAAGTTAAGAATAAAAAGAAAAAGGACAATGCAGCCTTTAAGCTCAAAGTCAAAGCTCTCGCGAGAGCTGAGAGGAAGAAGATGCGAAAGAAGCTTAACAAGCCGTCACAAAAAGAGGAGAATCATAAGGAAGTTCCGCACGTGAGTGTGTTTACCTGCAAATGTAAAGATAGAGGTTTAATGTCTTCTCCATTTCAAAAACGTGCAAGGCCTAACTGAGTGTATATTTGTCAGAATCAGGTGAAGGTGGAGTGTGTGAGCGCTGAGCCTCTCGAGGCTCTGCTGGCAGACCTGGCAAAAGTCAATAACAGCAGGGAGAGAGCGAGCAAGCTGTTCCAGTGGCTCATCACCCCCGTTCCCGACAAGATGTTTTTCAGGTACAAACAGTTGGCACTCTTTATCTGGAAGCTCTTTTTATATATTGAAATATATAGTTTATTTTTTCAACTTTTGCTGACACCCAGGAATCTGGAACTTTTAGTACACACTTGAATTTTCTGCTCCTTCAGTTACTTTTCATCACTTCTCATTTGCATCTTTATTAAATTGTATTAACAATAGATGAGCAGGCTCCTGCCTGCATAGCAGACCTGCTGTAACTGTTTCAGCAATCAGCCTCTCTGGTCGTCTGATCAGGGTCAGAGGTGATTATGGTTTTTAAGGTTGTAGTGCCTAAACTTTGGAGCAGCCTTCAGTCCATCAGGTCGGCTGAACCTGTGGTTTGTTTTATACAGTTCCTGAAAACTCATTTTTATACATTTGCATTTACTTTATCTTATTATCTTACATTCACGTTCAAAGTACCCAGGTTATCTTTCTGCTTTATCTGATTCACTTAACCAGACTGATGACATTAGGGAAAGTGCTTACACACACGTGCGTGTCATCTCAAGCTTTAAAATTCTAGCCATGAATACGAAAGCTGTGATCTTGGCAGACTCATCACAGAGACACTAAAGAGTGGCTGGCTTTTACAAATGAAAAGAAAACTATAAAATAATAAAAATATGAAGAAGTTAAACCTGTAAGCAACACAACTACTGCTGACAAATGAGGGATATGTGCATGTGTGAGTGGCAAAGCTTTGTATGAATGTGTGAGAGTTGTTAAGGCTTTGGTTGCTAACTCTGGAAGAGTGCTATTGTACTTATAAAGTTTAGCCTCTTTGAAGACAAGAAAGGACGCTGTCAAAAATTGCATCTTTGTAAGTCAGACTTCTCAGTATCGCTGCTCTATCATTAAGACAGTAGGATCTGATGGCTGGCTATAAGACGATCATATATTAATCCTCACAAAACAATAAAATTGTTTGAAGCCAATAGGGGAAAAATAAAGGAATAAAGCTGTGCCTAAGAATCTGTATTTCTGTCTGATGCTCATCGAGGAAAACCCAAAGACTTTAGACACCGTTAAAACGTTACTATCCATGCACAGTAGTCTGGGGGATCTTCATGAGTGGTGATGCCATTTTCCAGAGAACTGATTGGCCATTAGCCAGTGATTTTATACATGTTGATCTTTAATCTTGAACATAAACTGGTCTGGAGCAGGTTAGGTCTGCAGCAAAAGTGACCTGTCTGAGAAATGAGGTGCTGCAGTAATACTCAAAACCCAGGGTTAACCAACAAACCTAAATCATGCTTCTTACTACAGGCCTTGGGTATTGATACATTTCCCTCTTTCCTCAGGGAAACATGGGAAAAAAAGCCCATCTTTGTCCAACGTAAGAATCCTGATTACTACAAGGGACTCTTCTCCACAGCAGAACTCGACCGCATTTTGAGAGAGGTAAGAAACCTGAAACTAAGTCTTAAACTTGGTTAAAAATTAATACCGCATTTTTTTCATTTTGGAAAACACTGAATTAGCACCAGGTGAGTCAGGGGAAGGTGCGAGTGGAACCAAGTACTTGACATTTCTGGAGAATGGGTGGATAAACAAAAGACATAATCTCCCCGTCTGTGTTTATCGAGGGACATGATGGGATGGCAGGCTTTACTGGCACTTTTAAGGATTGTAATCTGTTACTGGAAGTCTCACAAACGTTTTAACCAAACTGGCACCTTTTTTAAACCTCTAATTCAGGGATGTCAAAGGCTCAAATATGGCCCGTGGGACAGTTTTGGAACATGTGAAGTCAAACATAAATTTTGGACTTTTAACTGTGTTTTTCTGAAGTTTTACATCTTTTCCTATTGATGAAGACCTCCGCCACAGCCACTCACATCACCAAAGTGATACAGAAATGATTTAATGACGCTTTTTTTGTTTGTTTTTTGGGGGGGGTTTTCTTCACTGTTATAGAAATTTAATTTTTTTTTTTTTTTTTTTTTTTTTTTTTTTTTTTTTTTTTTTTTTGTTTTTTTTTTTTTTTTATTTTTTTT
>VOQK01015460.1:17147-32212 GCA_015052645.1 Benitochromis conjunctus
ATCTTCCCAGATTCTGAACATTGTCATTCACCACTGCATTGCAAATCACATAGCACTGATCAGAGACCTGACCGATCACACGCCCACTTTCACTTACTCCTAATGCAACAATCGTAACAACAAAGTAAGTAAAATACATAAAGTGCACCCTTAGTTAAGACCTTATCAGGCATTTTTAGTGCAGAAGTGGCTGAATAAAAATGCGTTATGATTTAAAAGAAATCATAAAAACAACGCGGAAGAAAGGGAAAGGTCGGTAACAGTGGTTGTGTATGCATTTGCTTGCTTTTAGTCGCTGAGTGCTTTCCACCATCGCTCACACGGAGGAGGGACAGAGGCAAACTTTGATTTTTATTTTTGTGCCATTTGATAAAAGCAGCCACCACAGGGCACTACTCACCGCTGACCAGCATCACCGAGTGAAAGGCGAGTTGTAATTTGCTATTACTGCCTGACGGACAATGAATCTTTTAATTACCGTGATAATCGACTGGTATAATTCAAAAGAGGGTGAAGATTTGTTGCTCTTCTGCTTTCTCCGTAAACTCCTGAAGATCTTTTTGGTTTGCTGATAGAACAAAAGATGTTGTGAAGATGTTTGCTGGGAAGGTGACAATGATAACTTTATCATTTTCTAACTAATCTACCCAAAAAATAATCTGCAGGTTGACACATTCGCTTGCATTATATTATAGCAAAATCCTTTTTATTTTGACACAACAGAGGTAACTTCATCAGTCAAAGTTTGTCTGTGTCCCTTTTTCCTCGCACCGGTCGGTTTTCCACATCCATATGACTTGCAGTGTGACACAGAGGCAGGGTTAACAGAATAAAATTCAAAATGCAAACTATGTTTTGTTTTCTTTTTTATGTACAATATATAACTTAATTATAAATATTGTCATTTTTCTCTAAGTACTGAGTTGTTGAGCCATTTGTATTTTCTGAGCAATGTACAGTATTGAACATATAATATTGTATTACATAGAATAGAGCCTACTAGCAACCTTGGTTAAGAGCACACTTTGAAAGAACAGAAGATGGATACAGAGTCCACAAGTAGAGTCCGATGGGTCGTGCTTTCACTCTTGGAGTCCCACCTGATGTGGTCACATGTGGGGACAACGTGCCACGTGTCGGAAGTGAACTGGTCTCTGATTTAGATTGGAACTTGCGATCCTCCTGTTATCCTACCTGTGTGCAGATTATGATATCGAAAGAATCACTTCTCACCATTATGTTTTTCATATAAGATCATGTGTAATACCCTAAAGTGTGTTTGTTGGCTTTGTGGTTTTCTGTCTCTAGTGAGTTCGTTGAGATGAGTTCGTCCATGACACACACACACACCCCGTCACATCTTCTGTCGAGCTAAATATTTTTTTACTCTCTCAGTTCCACTAACAAGCCCAGTCCAACCATCCAATCAGAGACAGGCCATCACACATTCGACTCCACAAATGGTCTCTTTGGTTTGATGGGGGAGGTGGGGCCTTGGGTCCGGGAGTCACGCGAGAGCTGTCGGTACATGTTGTCCTGGTAGGCCTGTGCCACGGGCAGAGTCCTCGCCACCTTCACGTCTGGGTAGGTGGGCACCTGGCTGACCCGTTCCAGGATGTCCCCACTGCCACGGGAGCCATTGGCCAGCTTTCCCAGAGAGGGGGGCTGAGTCTGGGAGTAGTAGTCCTCTTCCAACAGGTGTCCGTTTTGGGCGTTGTTGGTCTTGTTGTAGTAGGCGATATTACCCAGTGAGGCAGGGGGACTGTAGGTGGAGCCTTGCTGGACCAGCTGACCGGGGGAGGTGGGGCTGATGGCAGAGTCCATAGATGTCATTGCCCTGGACCGTGAGGGCTGATGCAGGTACTGCTGAGTCCGAGCCGTCTTGTCTATGATCCCCATAAAAGGCGTATTGCGGGAGCGAGTGGTCTCTCCCTGATACAACCCCCCACCACCCTGGGAGGGAGAGATGGGAGAGATGTCATCACAGGTGCGCTCATATGTGGCTTGTAAGGGAATCTCCATCTGCTGAATGGAAGAGGAAGGCCTGAAACCCGGCGCTAAATTTGAAGTGGATCCAGTTGAGATGTTGTTGCTGGAAGGTGAGAATCGAAGGCCTACACTCTGAGAATGGATGAGAGGCCTAGGGGTGGGCACATGCTGCTTCATTTCAGTAGTATTGGCACTCACAGGGCGTCTAACCATATGGGGGATCTCGGGAGAGCCCAGCTGGCAGGGGGGCATGGCATTGGCACGCTCAAGAACGTGTTCAGAGACTGGGTAGTAGGCGGCTGACTGGCTGCGGCTTATCTGAGGTGTCTGGCTGTAGCGGATGCCCCCTGGGCCCCCGCTGCTGGCGCGGTAGGCAGAGGAGGGGCGCTGGGGTAGCTCATCCTTCAACAGGCTCGACTCCATAACCCCTCCTCGGCCGCCGTGCTGACAGAGGGCCCCAGAACTGAGGCTGGCCTGGACTTGGGACATTGACCGTCCATCCAGTGAGGGCTGGTACACCAAGCGGCTCTCTACGTCCACTGAACCCCCTTGGTAGCGACCACCCATGGAGTGGCCCATCTGGCCACCATAACTACTATTTCCCATTACGTTGCTGGGCTGGTTTGTACGGACTATTTGGGCTATGGAAGGCTGCAGACGGAGGCCTTGGGCTTGGTGGTGTTGGGAGGATAAAGACGGTTGCGAACTCAGCTGGAAAGAACGCTGGCTGCTCATCTTGGAGAGGGGAGATTTCGGTCGGCCAGGAAGCTGCTCTGTCTGATAGCGCACAGGTGACCCAGACTGAGACCTGTATAGACAAACACTTTCTAACGGTGGACTGGCTCTATACTGAGCAGCCCGACGTAAAGGGGAAGGCGGTGGGCTCTGGTGATCCATCCCCTGACCCCCGGTACCCATAGGAGGTGGGCTGAAGCGGTAGGATGGCTGGTGCACTGGGGAGGTGTGAGGGGGACTGTGTCTGTAATGGGAGTTCTGATGTGTTGGAGAGAGGGAGGGCGACGTGGGCTGGTAGGAGCCCCGAGTTGGGGAGGACATGGAGGAAGAGGTGGGGTGGTATTCATAGGGCTGGCCCATGGGTGAGCCTCCAGCCAAGTAAATCTGATCTGGATGTGTGGGGGAGAGGGGTGGACTCTGAATTATAGGAAGGCTGGAGGGATTTGTGAGGGACTCGGGTGGGGGCAGACCCATCGACATGGCTTCCAACTCCTGCGCCAGGTAGTCCTCATCCTCAAACAAGTCCTGTACGGGCTCCATGTCCTCCAAACGGGGCTCTGGTGGAGGGGGTAAAGGCATGGACAGAGACAGGGATTCCTCCTCTTCTGGGGGAGGTGTAGGAGGGGGTGAAGGTGGAGGCTCCAGCTCCAGGTCCTGCTGCTGGTGCTCCTCCTGGTTAAGCTGGTGGCATTCCTCTTCCACCCTCTGGAGTAGCCGCAGGATTTCTCTGTTATTGGGGCACTGCTTTATGGCTTCATTCAGGTCCTCTAAGGCTTCAGGAAATTGTCTAAAATAATAGAAAATAAATAAATATAATAAATCACACAAAACTGTAAAATCTGGCCGAAGAATATAGAGATCCTTTAGGAAGGAAGACAATGGAGAAATGCATAGGGTTAAAGTAAAGCATTCCTTTGATCTGTACAAGGATAAAATAAATGTACCTGCTGCTACGCTTGGCGCGTGCCCTGGCGTAAAACGCCTCATAAGATTTTGGTTTCAGTTCGAGCGCTTTAGTAGCAAATTCCTCAGCCATCCCAAAGTCCTGGAGAGATTAAGCACAGGAGAACAATACTGATCACTACAGACTAGTGAGAGAAATTGACATCTGGCCAATAGTATCATTAAGCATCAAAAGCTTTAGTAACATCCTTCAGCTGTAACATTTTAGTGTTTTTCCACAAGTCACTCTTGCTGCTTTTCTGCTGACTTACATTCATTTTCCTTCGACATCGGGACAGGTTGAGGAAGAGCGATACTTTGAGTTCCCTGAATGTCTTAAGGTCCTCGCTGAAGCCTTCGCGTGGAAACTTTTTGAGAGCGTACTGATAACGTTGCGCAGCCTCCTTCACCTTCCCCTTCTGTTGGACAAATACAAACATAAAGATACTTCTGGCTTATCCTCCATTTATGGTGAAATAAAAAGATAACATGAACACTTGACACTATAAAAGCCCAACAAAGTTTCATGACCTGTTCTTAGATTGAGCTCAATTGCGGGGATGGGATGGGACACGTATTCTTCAGACATTTGATGTTTCAGCTGGTAACCATTTATTCTCCACCCCAATACATGTGTTTGATTACAATCAGTTATTTTGAATCAGGACCTTTCTTGTATGGAGCCAACAGGGCTAATCACTGCACCCATTCCAAAATAGTTTTTTTTCCAAGTATCCTGCAGCGCTACTTAACCATCTGGATAGTTTTCTTATGAATTGCCAGGTTTTGTAGAATATACAGAACTATTAAGATTTCTACCTTCTTGAAATACATTTAGACTCTTTCCAGAAATCAAACAATAAATAAATAAATTGCATCAAATCAAATCTCCATAAATGTCGGTGTAAGCAGTTTTATGTAGGAACTATTTTCTTTTTAATAAACTACAACGATCAGTCAGAAGAAGCGTGCAGCTAGCCGGCATTACAGTCAGGCATCTGAGCGGATTCCCCAAACAAAACTGCTCTCAAAGATTTTTGATTTATTTTGAGAAACTGATTTCTGGAAAGAGACATTTCTGCCAACTTATTTTTTTAGCATTGTTGACACTTTTAGCACTCTTTTATTCCATTTACTTTAAGAGAAGGCAAAGAAAATTACAGCAAATAGCTACTGCGAATTTCCCTCGGCATGATCAGGAGTTTAAGAACCATAAAGAGCACACAGGCACATCTTCTAATCTAAACCAGATATTATGAAGTCATCATTTTTCCCAGCCACCTAAAAAGAGGTTTAAAATACCCACGTGTAACACCGTATAAGAACATAGTGTAATTTCAATTTCCCAGCAATGACATGTAATTTATATCCACAAAACCTATGCCCAATATATTTTTGCATCATAATATTGTCTAGCGACTACATCACAGGCTAAAAATGGCGAATTTGTACTGTGTATGCACCTATAACACATTAGAAAATACTGGTGGGCACCAGTGCTACCCCTCACACTCCAAGCAGATGGATCTATCTACCACAAGGTGGCGTCTTTCTCGAGTTATTGCGGTCACAATATTTTCAGAACACTTGACCTCTGACCTTGACATTCAAGTCAAGGTCACAGAGAGCCAAACTCTGTAGAGTAGACGCATCAAGTATCACTTGATAGTCATTTGTAGACAGACACTACTGAGCTGTTATTTAAATAATGTCTTTGGCTTGGGAATATTCTAATATGGATATGGCTTATAGCTAGATATGTGACACAAAGATCAGAATTTTTCAATGAGAGTTTATGACTTTACCAAAAAGACACCTTTAAACTTGCATATAAAGGATATCCATCACCCATCTTTCATTCACAGTATGAATTGTGGGCTGCTGAGTGCACAGCCTGCTCTCTGACCTTGTAGAAACTGTCTCCTTCCTCGATGAGTTTGCTGAGTAAGATGATCATGATGTCGGGTTTGGAGGTGGCCATAGCCCACGTGGCTGGACCTGTGTGACAAAGGGGGGAGCAGATGAAAGAAAGACACAGTAATAAGCAGAGAGAAGGAGCAGGAGGAGAAAGAGGAGTGGAGCGACTGGGAGTCACAGTACACACAACGATAATAACAGGAATGAGGACAACAGTCAAAATGGAGGAATGGAAGAGAAAAGACAGGCAATCCACTGCAGAGGAAAGATAAATAACCTGCCCTGACACCTCGAGAGCATTGTGACCATCGTGACATCATGCCTGGGTCAAATGCTATTTGCCAATCATTTCTTAAAATTGCTTATTTGTAGTACAAAAATTAGCATTGTCGATTGTTGTGAAAAGTTGGGGTTTTTTTTATTTTGTGTTTTAACAATTAATTATGAAATATCTGCAAATATGTTTTGGCCCAGGCAAACCTAGTGTAGATGTACAGAGAAATTAAATAAAAGCATACTGTCATGACTTTCCACTAACACACTTTCTCTGTCTTGTCAAGAAGTGCAGATGTACAGTAATTCACAGACGTGATTATTAAAAAGCAAGAAAATCCACATAAAAAAAAAAACAAACAGGGAAAACTAACAGGGAAAAAAAAAAAGATTGACAAATCAAACACAATCCCTTGACTGAAACGGTCTTTGTTGTATCTGCGCAACAGCAATCCTTGACACATGTGCACACACCACAGAGATGAAAAGGAGGAGGATTTAGCACAAGGAGACACATGGGCAGTTACAGTAAAAACAAAAGAGGCAAGCAGGAGGGATAAAACGGGGCTCTGCAGGCGTGAGCTGTCCCCTGAACTGGTGGTGAGGGTGGGAATGCTGCTGCCTGGCCTAGCTGACACTGAGAAAACGTCTGGAGGATGGTTTATCACTGCAGTCTGTGGTGGCGTGGCACAGAGGTATCACAAATACATGCAGTTCCGCTAAATCACCACCACGCAAGTGTTACTGTGGACTTCCGTCATGCATCTGTGGGATGGAGGGTTGACACCTTGATACGACGTCACAGGCTGGAGGCTGGGCATGCTGTTATTAACCAATTCAATGTTAGCATCTACCTCTAGGCAATCCCGACTGCATCTCTGTCAATGCTAATACCTTTGCATGTTATTATTTGTCACTTTGGGAAGGTTTTTGGTAGCTAAGCTCGCCTGCCGACACTTAGGACGACACAGACAACACAGAGAGAGGAGATAGAGCTGTCAAAATGCCTGGTAGGGTGAGAAGTCGACAGCCTTGGCTTTACCTCTGGGCCGACTGGGCAGCGTCTGACATCCTGGGGCCGGAGAGAGAGGCGGGGGGATAGAAGTAAGAGGGGAGGAGGGGGGAGGTCATGAGCAAGGGATGGAGTGTAAGTAGGAAGGGGAGGGCAGGATTGCCAGAGAAACAGGGGTGTGGGAGTGCGTAGGAATGAGAGGAAAGAAAGAGATAGAAACAGCAGGAGGTTGAAAGAGAAGAGAGGTGATGATGATGGTGGTGGTGGAGGAGGAAGAGAAGTGAGAAAAGGAATACAAGCAGCAGTGAGAAGCGGAGATAAGTGCCTCAGCAAAAAATAAAATAAAAAATAAAAAATAAAACCCAACGCAAGCGCTAATAACAACCTGTCTCTGAGCAACTGCAGAGGAATCGAGAGAGAGGACGTGATTGTGAGAGAAACAGGGAGATAGCGTGAGTGATAGAGACAAACAGAAGCACTGAGAGAACATGACAGAGAGAGAGAAAGCAAAACAACACAACGGCAACAGTAGTACAATAAAAAGAAACACACATCAGAGCCATAAATAGCTGTGGAGAAGCAGCACCAGGGGGTGGATGGCATACAGTAGCAGGAAGTTGTTAATGCTACATGGAGACACAAACCTGAATCCATGGCTTATTACACTAGAGTACTACAGTGCTCTATAATGACCAGCAGGAAGTGCGTACGCAATCATCTTTTGAATTCTCCTTTTATAGTCTTTCATGCAGCTCATGCTTAAACGCCGATGCATGACCTTTTCAGCCAAAATACAATCTCCAATTGTATCTTATTTCACAGCAGGCAAATAATGCTGTTATGAGGCACTGCAGAACAAAGGTGCTGCACTTAGAGTCCCTCGTCTGTTTGCTAAATAATAGGTTCTTTAATTCTGTCAACCTGCCCTTACCTATCTTGGCTCCTTTCTTGAGCAGGGCGACTACCACGGATGTGTTTCTGCAGCCCACCGCCCTGTCCAGAGGACGCATCCCGCTGTAGTCTACGTGCTCTATCATGGCCCCATGGTCCACCAAAAACTGGACCTGGAGAGACAAAGAAAATAGAGTGAGAGCAAAAGAGAGAAGGAGAGAGAGAGACATATTATCCAGGAGTCCAAAATCTCTCTTGTACATTACGCCAACAAAGGAACAGTGATGAACCAGCAACAGGGGCCATGGGTGGCCAAGGCTCTCTGGGAGCGAAGGCTGGCCCGTGTGCTCCGATCCAGCAGACAAGCTACTGTAGTTCAAATTGCTAATAGTTATTATTATTATTATGTATGACGATTTGGGAGGTCTTAATCGGTTAAGGAAATGCTGTAGAACTTGTGAAAATATACTTAAAAGTCCAAATTTGATGCTTTCTTTAACATTTTTGAAAGCTGCCCAGTGGGGCTGGATTGGAGTTTTTGCCAGGCTGATTCTGGCCCCTGGGAGATGACGGTTGTGATTTGGCGCTGTATAAATAAAATTAAATTGAAAATTGAACTGAATAGTCCCAAATTTGCTAAATATAAATCAATATGGTCATCAATATAAAAATTTGATCAGACACATACGAGCTACGAGGTATGCATCCGTTTGGTTTCCACATTAGCTACATACCACTTCAGAGTCGCCGTAGAAGGCAGCCAGGTCGAGGGGCGTGCGTCCATTCTTGTCCGCGTGGTCAGTGGCGGCCCCGCTCTCCACCAGGCAGCGGACAACAGGTAAATGGCCTTTCAGACACGCCCAGCTCAGAGCAGTTAGACCCTCCTTATCCATCAATGAAAGGGAGGCTCCTGGGACAAGAAACAGTAGCAGGAGCAGTGAGACGCAGCCAAGCGTATTTTTGTACTCCATCTCAGAGTAACCTCCATCTGTGGTTGGCTGGTTTGTATTATTTATGTGTGTGTCTGTTTTCTTAATCACTAACTGCTGTATTACTTTTGATTGATTTCGTAAATTTGCCGTTGATTTAATTTGGATCCAATTACGGTAAACGTAATCTGAAAACCGTAATTAGATTCAGTTTTATTAGTGCAGTCAGTATTCTTGTGTTATAATCTCACATCGGTTTGAGGCTTTGAATCTTTTTCTTTTTAAGGAGATTGTCTTTTATCCTTCGCTGGCTCCTCTGACCTGTCAAATCTGATTCTCCTGCCATCCATCATGTCTGACTTGGACAGAGAACTTTGTGTTTGCATCCAGTCCAGATACAGAAACATTTAGTAGAGCTAGCATGGCAAATACCGACACACATTTTTTCCCTTCGCTATTCAAGTTCAGAATATCTGTTGAGAGACGTGCAGTAATTTTACACAAACACTTCCCAACAACACATTTATGTGTTTACAACGTTGCATCGGTTTGCTGCTGTGCCAGAAGTATTTTTTAGCTAAATGCATAGACCTGACTGAGTTTCAATTTGTTTTTGTTCTTTTCTTTATTGACCTTGAGCTAGTAAAAACTGAACCGTTCCCAGGTGTCCTTCTGAGGCAGCCATCATCAGAGGCGTACGACCCTGCTTGTCAGCCAGGTTTACATCTGCTCCATGTGTAAGTAAAAGGTCCACAATCTGCAACACCCAATACAACGTCGAAGAGATAAGTTAACAGGAAAACTGCAGCTAGAAATTCATTTTTAAATCTATTACTCTGACAGTTAGACTAGGCAACAAGCAGGGAAAATTAAGATTTCCATTTCAATATCCCGAAGCCTAATGAGATGCATCCACATTTTTCATTTGCATGCAAGTTTTCAAAGGAAAATATATTCGTTTAGCAAAGAGGATCAGGTGGCCACTGACCTGCCAGTGTCCCTGCCGGACGGCACTGAACAGTGGGACGATGCCTCGTCTGTTGGACTGAGCCACAGCTGCACCCTGCTCCAGTAACAGGCGACAAACCTCCAGCTTCCCACGACCAGAGGCTGCAGTTAGAGCTGAACGCACAAATACACAACCGTGTGAAGTTATGGCTAGTTAGGAGCACAAAATTAGCATATTATCATCTGCTCATTTCCAACTTTTTTTTTTTTTTGCATAATTGCATATCTTCGGTTTTTAATAAGTCAAAAGAATCCTTATTCATCTTATGCTGGAACTTGAGCCGCTAATTCATCCTCTGCCTGCAATAAGCCATTCGAACGCCCTTCCCTTTCACTTTATTCTAATTTGAACAACAGACTTGAGAGACCGCTGAGCCTGATGACCATATTAAGGATATCCTCTCTCTGTGAGAAAGAGAGTTTAGACCAGTATGAAGCTCAAGCTTTAGCTTCATAGTGATTACAACTACACATGCTGACTTGATTACTGCTATAATGTACATAAGACGCAGGCACTTTAAGTGATGAGGAGAGGAGAGTTGTAATTGTTTCAGCAGACTGAAACAGAGCGACAGTAGACCTGGTAGTGTGACCCCAGCTTCAACCTACTTATTCTCTGCTGGAGAAACATTTAGGTATATCGTAAACTGTAAGTGTCAATATGCATAGTCTCCCTCAGGCTGTTAACATACTTCCACTTGACCTACCTAGTAACACAGGGATTGGAAATCATCTGCCAGAACAGCTGTTACCCTTTTGATCCCTTATAAACAATGAAAGCAGAGCTGAACGACTCCCCCTCTTCAACAGTGAGAAGACAGTCGTTCCAAAACTGCAGCAGGGGCACTAAAGATTGCAATGAGGTTTTATAGCTCTAGGTTATAATGATACATTACATTTCTCAACACCCTGCTACAGTGCAATCAGACTAGTCATTTCTATCACCCTGGAGCTCAGTCAGAGCCCCCCCCCCCTGTGTGAGCCCAGCCCTGTCTATGCTCCAATGACACCACTGCACTCTCATCAGCGTCTGACGCAGCAGCAGCCAGCAGCAGACACACAAGAAACATCTCCCACATCCGCACTGCAGCGCTCTGCCTCGGAGTGAAAAACCCTCTCACAAAAACTCCATCAGTCTGAACTTTATGGGGGGAAAAAAAAAGACTGTACATCTTTGCATGTCCACAGGGGATTTAAACATGAGCGTTCAAAGTCATCTGTTAGTACTGAAACTGGTGGTTTTAGATGCATAATGCTCGGTTACAGTGTGGACTCCCACCTGTCTCTCCCCACAGGGTGTCAAAGTTATTGATTTGAGCTCGCTCCACCTCCTCTTCATCTTTCTCTGGCAGGTCCAGCAGGTAAGACACGATCTGATGGGCAACAAGATTCAAGATGGCACTGATTAATGTCCAAGTTTCCTCTTACAGATTGAAATCTACTTCCCTTTAAATCTGTTGTAATCTGATCTGAGAGACAGGATTGTACCCGAGTCATCAGCAACAGCGCTGACAACCAGCTCTCTGCCAGTCAACTGCAGACTATATTTATAATACAGTGAACTGTCATTAAGAATCAAACAGCCCCCTTAATCTACTACTTATCTCTTCCATTATGCTTCCCATCCTGCTTAACTTTCTCTCAAATTCATAAATTTAAAATCTGCTTTCTCTCCAAACCCTTTTAACTACCTACCTACAGCAGGTACGTCTGATTAACAGCTGTTAGTTAAACACAAACATACCAGATTATCAGCAGGCATCACTCCCATGTTTCAGTGACACATTGCGTAACCTATTGTATCCAATTATCCAGTTTTAAATATAAAAACAGTTCTGCTGATTAAATAGATTAAATAGGCATATTTGGACAGTTGAGTATTTGGAGCATAAGTCTCTTGTCCCTCTTAAAAACACCAAAAGCCACTTTATTCTGAATCTAATTAAGTTCTGAGAAATGAACTGCATTTCAGTTCTCATACAGCAGTCTGTACAACTCCTCTCCCAAAACAGAAAGAAGTGGAAGACATCACTGCATAACTGAGCAAGAGGATTAGAACATCACAATTTGAGAAATAAACTCCTCACAGGTCCTCAGCTGGCAGCTTGATTAAGTTTGTGGTGGTTTGGGCAGGGAGCTGCACATCCTGTTGTGTGAAAACAAAGTCTCAGAAGAAAATTATTCCTAAGGGGACGGCAAACCTATAAAGGCTGAACTTGTAAGAGTTACAGACTCTGAAATCTGAATTTTCAGCTGAGCTAACAGGATCAGCTGGAATTTTAACACCATAAAACTTTCATTAGGGCAGAAAAACAAACAAAAAAACTTGTCACCAGAAGGCAGGAGTGATGTTTGAAAAAGTATATCTGTAAAATATATCTGTGGCTAGTGTACTGAAAAAAGAATGAATGAATGAATAGAAATGAGTGACTGAATTATTCACCATTTACAACATTTCTGATCGATATAATGCCAATAGACTTACTTAAAAAAATAGTGGCATTTCTAAGTGACTTAATGTAACCTTTTTTTTCTTCCCCCAACAAGTGATCACTACAGAGCATCTTTAACAGATGGCTGACACAGCAGAACAAGCTTCAATGGGAAATTCTATAGTTATTGCTTCTTCTACAGGGTTACTAAATCTGTTTTACCACCACCACTGGTGTGAACGTGGTACACCAAGCCACAAAAATGGCGCAATAACAAGTACTTCTAGCTTTTTATGTCACTTTTTTTTATTACAACTTCTTCTTAATACAGAGACTCTACAAAATGAAAATAGTCAATAATAGCAATGAGCTCAAAGGAACTGAACAGCAGTGGTATTCAATTAAAATTTAAGGCGGTCCAGTTAGGCTCCAGAACATCAAAGTTCCACATGCATTCTAATTTAATGCAGCAGGCTAAAAGTTTGATCAGTGTCTGTATATAGTCAGCAACTGACTGTCAAGTAAAAGGTATAAAGTATAACTTATTAAAAGTGTTTCAAAGATGTTTATTATTAAATTTCACAATGTCCTGGAGTGAACTCTAATAAAAAAATAATAAAAATGTTATCTTCTTATTTCTAGTAAAATAAGGTTTGTATTCAAAAATGGAAAAAAAAGAAAAAAAGTTGTCTTCAAATAAAGTGCTTAATTAAATGTACCTTGAGATTCCCCTGCCTCTTCTTTTTCCTTAAGTACGATTGACATGTAAACCATCTCAGCTTTAACCCCTCTTCCCTCTGTCCGTTTCCCTGATTTATGCATGATTTAGACTTACATCATAATTTCCAACATAACCGGAAACCTACGCCGTAACCTTCCACGTAACCTGGCGTACACATACCGAGACATGTATCCACACGTCGGGTCAATGCAGTCCGCAACAACTTGAACGGCATGGAAGGTTGCAGCATTGGGTTCAAAGGGGTTACATTCAGTTACAAGATAAGTTAGTACATAGATTTCCCGCAAAAGTCTAAATCGTGCATTGATTGCAAGTCTACACTTGCCTGTAGGTGACTACTTCTGTTACTAATAAAGAACTGAAGAGCCATTTATGTGGCATGATCACCCAAATTCGTCCCCATCCATGTGTCTCTGCTGTACCTCTGTGTATCCCATACTGGCTGCAGCGATGAGAGCCTGCTGGACTGCGTGACTCTTGGTGAAGGTCGACTGTTGTTGAGTCTGCGGTGACTGCTGTTGCGACCCCATACTCCAGTCACACTGGATAAGATATTTCACGACCTCCATGTGGCCCCTGAGGGCTGCGTGAACCAGGGCGCACTGACCATTCTTATCCAAGTGGTCCACCTGGTAGCAGGATATAGATTTGATCAAAAACATAATACATGGAAATCAGTCCAGTTTTTCCCCCTTGCCATTTCCCTTTCCCAAACCTTCGCTCTCCTGCGGCAGAGGGCAGTCACAATTGTCATGTGCCCGCCAGCAGCAGCGTAGCCCAGCGGCGTGAGGCCGTTTTCAGACTGGGGGTCAACAGAAGCGCCAAACTCTAGCAGCAAAGCCACCATGTCCATGTAGCCCAAATGGGAGTGGACACAGAGGATGGGAGCGTTGTTCAGCACCTCTGTACGGTAGTTCACATTGGCGCCGCCCAGCATCAGCAGCCGGCTCACCTAAACAAATGCGTAAAAGGAAAAAAAAAAGAAGAAAAAAAGAGAGAAATATGAGGAAAAGTTACCACTGAAAAATATGAATTTGGGTATTCAAACCAACTCAGCCCAGAGACAGGCAGATCTCTTTGAAGCATATTTAGAGAAGTTTGCCTTTTTCAGTATCCAGAGTGTTTTTGCATATTCTCCTCTCAGCCGTGCTAGCACCTGTACCTTGATGTTTGGAGTGTAGAGGTTTCGGAGTGAAGAAAGAGCAGCTGAGAGACCCTCTGTGCTGTAGGATACCCACAGGCCTTGCAAGATGGATGAGGAAACTCCGACTTTCTTGCTGAGACCCTTGAAAAGAGAGAGACAGAGTGTAAATATTCATTACTGCAGAGCTAGACCACAGCTGCGTGGGGGCGTGTATGTGTGTATCTATAGACGAGTGTGAGGACAAACAACAGTATACCTTGAAGATATGTGCTTTGAGGATGTGATGGCCCAGCTCAATCGTCTGCTGCCTGTTCAGCTTGTTCTCCTGCCGAGAGAACCAGAAGGCCAGAAGGGTGTGCCCACTCCTGCAGAGACAGAAAAACACTTTCAGTACTTGAGACTGAGTCATCAGGTCATAACATTTTGTTATCTGTGGAGTTGGTGGAATAGGTTTTAATTATAATGCAGGAAAATAAAGAAAAATCCAAAAACCTGTTCAGATATCCTCCAAAATCCGGTTAATAAATCTCTGTTTTATTATGATTTTATGAAACCACCTTTCCAAACATACAAGCATCTTCAGCAGTCTCGATGGGAAACTCTCTTTCCTCATGTCTGCCCGCCCCTTCTCACCTAGGATCGCAGAGGAATTTTGTTTTTTCCCCCTCCTCTCTCCAGATCAGCCATTCTCTGAAAGAGGGGTGAACAAACATCCTGGTGCCATCCCTCCTCTTCACAAGGAAGACCGACAGGTTATCTACACGTTGCTGGAAATCCTCCCAGTCCAGGGTGCCCTGCCGCCACAAACATGGTCTCAATGTTAAAGATCGGACATCAAAAGCATGCTAACATCAACAGTTATGATTGGAAGCATTTGCTGCCTAGATGACGTTGATATCAGTCAGGGAAGCAAATTACGGCATTAAATTTGTTGCCATTGTGGCCAATAAATTAAACCTGTGTTGTTTACATTTAACAAAGACTGAACAATACTGCACATATAATATAGTAATAAGAGGAAATGTACAACAAAAACATCCAGAGATGTTTT